>JACCGJ010012943.1:0-84959 GCA_013407085.1 Atriophallophorus winterbourni
TAGTCGAGAAAACGAATAATTCAATCAAAAATCGTCCAAGTTACTTTCAAATTCATGTAAGTTAGTTGAGTGAATAACGTTAGATTGTAAACTGTTCCAAGTAAAAAAGACACAATCAGAAATTGCCTACTACAGTTTAGGCTTGAACGGGGTACTACCAGAATATAATCGTGGGTCCAATAATTCCGCCTATCCCTTCGCGCGAAGAGTCCCTTTAAGTAATGGTTTGGGAATGTTTTGTAGAGTAGGATAAGATCTCCTATGACTCGTCAATTGGGTTGGTCGGAAAAATTCAGATAAGCTATCCATTAAAGCATGAATCGGATGCTAAGAACTAGTTTTTCCTAGCGTTGATAGATTCGCCGCATAGGTTCAACATCCTTCTTCCGCCACAGAGACCATGACTGCACACCGTATTCCATGATTGGCCTCAAGTATGCATTCATGATCCTTGGGAATATCTCGGGCGAAAATTTCCCAAATACCCTTTTTAGTAGATTGAGAACAAGTGAAGCATTTGGAAAGGATGTGTTAGTTTAAATTGTTTAAGTTGGAGTATATCCAGACAACCAAATCCTATTCTTCACTGCTTTTTCCAAGCACGTGTAAACCCATATGTCATGTGAACTCTACTCTACTCATGAGCTTGCATTTGTTGAAGTTAAACGGCAGTTTGTTCTTCAACGACGAGTTGTGAAGCGTATCAAGATCATTTTGTAATAGCAGACAGTCTTCTGATGTAACTCCATATCTTTATGTCCTCCGCAAATAACGAAATGTTACAACGAACAATTTCCGGTACTTCATTGACATAAACCAGAAAGAGGATCGGACCAAGGACTGAACCTTGTGGAACTCCGCTAGTTGCTGCTATTGGTTTTGATAATGCACCATCAACACGTACCAGGGTAGTGCGATTTGTTAGGTAGTCATTTAGCCAAGCCAACAACTTTCCAGTGATGCCATGCCTTTCAAGCTTCTGCAGTAGTAGAGAATGGTCAACACGATCGAATGCTTTTGATATAACTATGTAGCACGCGTGTATTGCTTGTCCTTTATCTACCGATTTTGTCCAATCCTCTAGCGTTACCAATAAATTAGACCAACAGGCATAATTGTGTCTAAATCCATGCTGGTTCCTCGAAAGCAACTGATTATTCTCGAAATGTTTCATTAGATCGTCAACACTGAGTCGCTCAAGTAATTTTGAAATCACGGATAACAGAATAAATAATTAGAAACATCTGAGCGATTTCCACCTTTATAAATAGAAGAAATTATTCCGCGTTTCCAATCTGTAGGAATCACTCCACTTGCCAGTGTTTGCTCGAACAAGTATGTGGTGGTTTGTATAGCAAACTCGCAAATTGCTTCAATATTAGCGGGGTTATTCCGTCGACCCCAGCAGACTTTCCAGGTTTAAGATTAAATAAAAATTGAAGGACACGTTTCGAAGTGACATTTATTTCACGTATGGCAACCGTGTTTGAAAGTGTTTGATTTTGGATGTTTATTGGATGTTCTCTCAGGTTGAATACCGATGAATAAAACGTTGCTAAAGCTCCAGCAGTTTCTGCTGCAGTTGTTGATCCAGCTGATGTGTTCACGGATGCAACTCTCGGTTTCGCCTTATTTTGTTCGTTAACCATGCGATACAGTATTTTGGGGTTTCGTTCCATCATGCATGATATCACTCCTTGGAAGCACAACTTGTCTTGGATGACAAATTTGTTTACTTTGTTCCGCAGTAAACGGAATGGTTCCCAGGTCTCTGATGATGGGTTTTGCCGATGGTGTCACCAAGCAATGTTTCGTACCGTTAACCTCTTACGAGTTCTGCTTCTTAGTTTTAATTCAAGGTATTTTCTTGAGTTCCTGAGGACAAATTCTGAGCTCACTTCGATTGAACTTTTGAGATTAGATATAAGCCATATCCAAAACTCATGTACGTTGCTGATTTCCGGTGGGCAGTTGATCGTGTATTTTTCAGAGCATCACTCAACGCCATAGTGTTGATCTGCTTAACTGTTTTACGGGCATCATTTGTTCTTACAGCTTTAAAAAGATAGTCAAACTGGATGACGACGTGATCACTTAGTCCCAGTGGACTTTCGTAAGCAACGTTATCAATTTCGTGTTCATTGCTTGTCAGAACGAGATCCAAGAGTGAAGGTAAATTGGTTCCGCGGTATCGAGTATTACATGCAATGTGGTTATAAAGAGGAATATCGTATAATAACTCACTGAATGCGCGCTCGACGGAGTGTTATGGGTAAATGGTACTGCTCTGCAGATTCGGTAAATTGAAGTCACCCATAATTAAAAATCCACGAGTGAATCTGGGAGTAACCATGCGAATTTTGTGGAGTAGGGCCAGATTTTATGTTTCCTGTGCAGACGGTGGGCGATATACTACTTCTAAGACAGTCTTCGCCCTTAGCTAATCGGACTGAGCACCAGAGTTTATTCCGTAACATGATGTCTGAATCCGTAATCTCACGGCACAGAAGGTGTTGGCTATAATATAAAGCTACTCCTCCTCTGTTTTCACGGTCATGACGAATAAGTGACATTCCTGGTAATTCTAGTTCACTATTTGTTTGGTGAGTCTGTAGCCACGTTTTCATTAAGGCGATGATGTCTGGTGAACATCTCAGAAAAACTGCACGAAGGTTACCGATTTTGTTTACGAGACATTGTGCGTTGGTGTAGATGCATTTCATAGTTGTTTTTCTTAACAAGGATGGGGTGTGGGGAAGGAGGCTAGCGGAGTGCAGAATATCTGTTAGGCTGACTCATCCAGAGTCGGTATCTGAAGGATTTTTGCTTGCAGTGATGCTTGATCGTTTTGTGGTTGTACTGTTAGAATACAGTGATCTATAGTATCGGCTGAATTTGTTTCTGATACGTCAACTACTGATTGACTTGGTAGTGTTTCTATTGTACTTCGTGGTGCATCTATCTTTCCAATATGGTGTTTCGATGCGCTTAGTCTAATTTCTCGTGGCATTAGTCTGCGGAGATTTTCGGAACGAGATTTTACCGTCTTCAACATAACTTTACGAAAGAACGTTATTTTAAAGGGCTTAGGACCGATGCCATTATAATTCGTAGATTTAGGGATGCGGATCGTGTACGTCAAAGCTACATCATGCAAGCCAAATATACCACTGAGGAATCTCCACTGTAGCTGATCGTGTTTACGCTGCACTTCTCTATGAGTGGCTTCCTCGGCTTCAGGAACTCCCACAAGGATCTTTCCTTGGTTTAGTTTGGTATTGTTGCTGGGAGTTCCATGACCTTTCCCACCAGGGAATATCAGCGAAGATCATTACAGTGGTCTCTGAACGCTCTCTACGCTGGAGAAATGCGAATGGTAAGATGTTTTCTAGATCCCTTTCAAAGTTGATTTTAAGCATTCTTGGCTGGTCTAGATTTGAGAAAGTAGGTTTCCGATTCAATCGTCTCAATGATACTCGTTCAACTAGCTCCAAGTCCATGTTGCTGCGAAACATTTTCCATTCTCCTTTATCGTGCTTTAGCCTGTCCCTTAGTAAGGTGGCACTCGTTTCCTTCACATTGGTGCAAATCACGCTTAGTCGATGGAGCGAACGTACACTCTGTGCCGGGCGCTTTCACTGGTTGCTGGACGTTTCAACTACCTTAGATCGAATACCTATGATGTCCAGTTTGGGATTATTTTGCACCGTGACTTTGTTTTTCAACCTGAGGGTTTTCGCTGAACCTTCAGATGAGCAGGTCGCTTTAGCTCCACATCTTTGTGCGGATCAGGAATGTTTGGGCAGACAGGCTTTTAACAGTCACATTTGTAAAGGTGGCTTTTTATGAAAAGGACGCTCCTCAAGACTCTCCGGCACATTTGCAACAGCTAAACCTTCGTGTTGAAAGATCTCTGAAGATTCAGCGTTTATCTGACTGGTATTACAGTCAGTGGTTTCCGATTTATCGAAACCTATACTGGCATACTGAGAATTCTGAGCGGTTACCAGAGTCTCTACCGATGTATTCAACGTTTGTATGAGAAGCTCTAATCTCAGCATCCGATCATCCTGGTTGCTTTGCTCTACACTTGTTCGAGCAGTTAAATCCGCGTTTGGTTTAGTTCGACAACATTTGCATTGCAGGCATGTTTTCATCATTCAGGATCGATAACGCCTCCGTGATTAATGATTTGTCACATTTAGCGTGACATGTGTGGGAACACTTGCGACACGTGACAGATTTGACCTTACCACTGACGATTTTCATTCAGATGACGCACGTTTCGTGGACATCTAATCGTTTCGTGTTAACAGGGTCAACCAAAAGTACAAATCAGAGCACTAAAATTAATACCGCTGGGGTTGGTTTGTGTGGAGTTGACGGAAAGTGACGGGTTGTAGGAATATATCGTCACCCGATTTAGCCGCGAATTTGCCAGATTCCCTATGAGGATTTTGGTGTGAATTTGATTTCACTTTGTGCATTTCGCCGAGCAGTTCCCGACGGTGGTAAACACCGATGGGTTGATCTAACAGCAGAAACACAAAAGCGATTCAAATAAACGAACGAACTGCAGAAAATCCACGGGTGACGCACACAAAGAATGACACGTCGCAGATGTATGATTATTGTATGAATAGATCCGACGTAGCAAGCTTTCAGTTAGATATCCAAAAATCAAACCGATCGGATGAAAACTAAGAAAGATATATCCAAAAATATCGGAGGTCAAAATTAATCCAACCGCACGTCTCGTGTTAGATTCAACTAGTGCATGGGTTTATGGTCACGACCGAGTTATAAGAATGCGGTACAAATACATTCACGGAAATATACCAAGCGATGATAACGTGTTATTTACCCAGCGAGTTTGCCGTTTCGCGCACCTACTCGTTGTGGAGATGGCGAATTGTGGGCCAGCAATTGATGTGCAATGGATTATTACCAAATACGCTGGGTTGCCCTGACAGTGTCATGTCGAACGTCCTCGCTGGCTTCCGGCCAGACAAATATACCCTTGAATAGCTCAACGCAAGCACGAATGCCAAAATGGATAATGCTACAACAGGACTTGGATGTTCTATATCACTGGTCCCTATTAAATCAAATTCCGTTCAACTTACGCAAATGTAATATGTTACAGCTTGGCCGTAATTACGACCACACATATCATCTAGGCCACGAAAACCTAACTTGGACCACCCGAGGAGAATTTTTGGGCGGTTCACACCCAAAACACTTCCCCGCATTATAAATACTTACATTCATCCAACGATGGAGTATTTGATCCCAGCGTGGGCACCGTGGCTGCGCAAAGACATCGACCTCGTGGAAAGAATTTACCACCGAGCAACAAAGCTAGTTGATGGGATGCAGCACGTCCCATATCAAGAGCGAATGGCCATACTAGGTTTGCCTGATTTTACACAGAGGCGAATGAGGAGCGACGTTATTCTAGCTTACAAATGACTGCTAATCGAAAACCACCCGCTTCGAGATCTAATAAAAATAGTCTTCTCTCGGAATACACGTAGTCACTCAAGTTGCCTCGCAATACCTCACTCAAGACTTGACTCTCTGCGCCATTTCTTCTCTGTGCGTATCTGCTTTCTATGGAATGCACTACCGCAAGACGTTGGTAATACAACAAAATTCGATGTTTTTAAAGCAAAACTAGATGCATATATCCAAAAACACCCCATAATCAGCCCTGTGTATTGAATCAATATGAATCCAGACAAACATACAACAATGTGTTTTTGATTACATTTTCTTTTTTGTAATAGTTGTCATCCAATGGTACATGCGAAGCAACTGCTTTTTTCATAAAATCTTAATTCTTGATTCTTCTTGATTCTTGATTATTGAAGATTGTTTTGGATATGAACAATTTCACCGTTTGAACGAAGATGGGATAAGTGGTCGGGGAGCGATTTGCGATACGAATATCGCCCTAGCCAACGGGCAGAGGGAGTGGCGTGATGTCGAAAAAAGAAGAGTCCTTAAGTTGTGTGATGTTTGAATCGTTATCTTGCATGTCGATGACTTCGTGTGAGGATGACAACTCTATAACACCAATTGAGGATGTCGCGTCAGCGATAGGATTTTGGACACCTGAGATATATCGTATGCCAGCCGTGAATTGACTGACAAAATCCTGGTGTATCAACTCTCCAGGGGAGTAGCTCTCCGCAGATCTTTTCATTGATTAAAAGTATGGGTTAAGCTCAGTGAAAAGTGTAAACTGCTCGCTCCGCACAATGGGCCGGGAGTGGTTAATTCAATGACTGAATAATTAAGCAAAACGTGTAGTTATGAGACGAATATGATTTTCTGATACAAAACATGGGATAAATGGAGGTAAAAATAATTAACTGAAAAAATACGCCGATTTGAAGCAAGAAAATTTGATGTACCGGAAAAATACACAAATGGATGCTTGTATATTTGTCTCGCCGATTTGTAGTACACCAAGGTTAAGTGTATCACGTCGGGCTCACCTATTTGTAGTCGACTGACTACTACAATAAAGTTCAATGAATGTAGGGAAAAACGCACAGGACAATGATTGTATAGCGGTAGCCAAAACATGTACAAAGGTACAGCAGAACAGTCACGTAGCACGCGTGAAAGGAAAAGATGACATAGTCAATAGTTTTAAGGCGCGGTAATACGCAGTTGTTACAAGTGAAAAAATGATAAGTAGATCCCAAGGTCAGTTCTCGAATGAACGCAGTTGTGTAGTTAATGAACCGTACGTTGACAGCTATTGACTTGTTATTAACCCATTACCTCCCATAACAGTTCTTTTGAGTACAATTTCGATATATTCAAGCTTGTATATCAATTAATTTAAAGCGAATTTTTTTAAATCTCATGTGCATATCAGAGAAATATACCTAATCGATATAGCATGAAGGTTATATACGCGTATATACATACAGATAATTGAGAAATCTGTTATTTTTATGTGATCTCATATGAGATCGCCGGGAAAAAAATAAAAAATAAAAAAATAAAACTCTATGAATCAGACATACACCACAGATTGTTGATTCGGCTAAGTGAGCATTGAATTCGAAGATAAATGACCAAGACTTATTTTAATTTTTTTAAATATTAACTCTAGACCAATGTTACAACACCCACCTGCAACTAATTGCTTACAAATTACACATTAAAATCTTTACAGAAAATATACAAATGGTATCAACGAAATAATTTCAATATTCTGACAAAGGAATCTTGATGCAAATGAGACACAGGACTTATGATATGGAGACGTTCTGGAAGGCAGTATGATGCACTTTGATTGAGTTTTGAAGAAGCTTGACATTTAAGAATATAATTCCACAGCCGGCGAGAATTATACTTTAGGTTAATCTTTATAAATCAATCGCAAAATATACAATTTCGAGAATTTTTTAAGAATGTCTTAGAAAGAAAAAGTGCTTGCGCGTGAAACGATCCTGAAACAACGTTTGAGCAACACAAAAAATTTTGAAAGAAGTGTTGGGAAAATAGCAGGAGATCAGTACAAAATTTGATGTTGCCATGCTTGTGAAGAGTTATTTTTGCAGACGACAAATAACCATACTCTGCAATATTTTTTAAATCTTTGAAGAACATGCTTTTTTGAAGCCTTCATCGGAATCGGGGATATTTCTACGCTTTTCAAATGTAAGTCTTCATGTCCGTAGAACCGCAACGGATGAATATCGAGATTAAGTGATCCACGACACAGATTTTTGTACCACTGAAATGACCCTCTCAGTACCAAGTGCTATGATTTTCTTTAAATTGCGGAGCATATCGGGGACCCCATTTTTGATTATTCCGAATCAATCTTTATCGAATAAAAAGCATTTGAAGTTAGGCGATTTTATGTCCATTACATTTACAAAGGTAATGCAGCTCTTATCAGTTTTTCGGATGCAAGTCAGCAACAGGTATCTGCATTCGTTTCGGCCAATTGTTTATGCTGTCAATTTTTCACAACAACAGTTTTATCTCTATACTATCCTCGCCAAAGCAGCACCAAGATTTGCTTAGACCTGCTTTTCCGTTTACAACTCATTTGGTTCCACGTAAGTGTTCTTCATTCCGATTATATACAACAAAAATAGCGTAGGTAAACTAGTCAGTTTGTAACAACTGTGTTTTACTGGACCTAAATACAATTGACCTTGACTCTTTTTCCGTTCACGCGTGTTATGTGACTGCTCTTCTGTACCGCTGTACACGTTTTGGCTGCCGCGATAAAATCTCCGCTGTACTGTGAGTTTTCTCCTACTTTTGTAGGACGTTATTGAAGTAGTGAGTCTACATCAAGTTTTCGACGAAGACTTGCTACACTCTATCATTGAAATTCGGATTTGTGGTCAATGAGGTTTCTCTGAAGATTTGAGATATATCTACCAACGATTTACACTGATTAATAACGCGTTTTGACAAAACTCTTATATGCCCTTACTTTATTACTAGTTTCTGGTTACTAATGTCCGGTACAATATCAACCAATATATTCGCATTTTGCGTCAGTTAACTTATTTTGGGTAGCAAATATTGTCAATAGTTAGGAAATGTGTTTTCCAAAATGCTGGGTTCGCTGTCACCTGCGTTAACCTTCATAACATTAACTTCCTCCACAGGAAAACGCATCCCGCTTCATTTGTCACTGCTAGAAGCTGATCATGGTTGTGCAAGTGGAACAGTGTCGTATTTAATGCGGCTTTTCGACTAACCCTTCGCTGGATTTCAAATAAATCTGCTTTTACCAGGTGGTGCTTTTCGACAGCCAAATGATAACAATATTAAAGAAATATTGTGTGTACACATCTAGCTCGAATCTAGTAACTAGTGAAAAAAGCATGACTGTGCCATTTATACCGTGTATATTTCAGTAAGTCATACTTTCCGAGGCGTTTCTCCTTATATTGGTCAACTTGACACAAAAGTCATAGGGTATAAAAATGATTCACTGTGCTTCACGATTTATGCTTTCGGAAGTATTCACGAATTCAATGTAATGATTGATAGAGGTAAATTCAATTTGATATCTTGGTCTTTCATGATGCACAGAGCAATGGTTTGACTTATAGTAGAACTCTCGTCGCAAAAGCCTACTTGCTTCTCCCCAATAACCACACTGAAAAATTAATCCCAAAACACAGACTGAAAGTAATGTTTAAAATCTCAGCAAACATATCCTAAGCTTTTGCACACGAGGGTTAGTCCACAATCTCGGACGCTTCAAATTATTGGCATCGGTGAAAACCTCGCAAATTAAAATTATACGTTGTACGTTTTTACTGTTACTCCAGTGAACCTAGTGTTTGCAGATCACAATAACACACACTAAGTCCGACATTGTCCGCAATTCATAGACAAATATTCTTCAGAAATGTGGGAGAAAATCAAATTCTCTTTAAAGGTAATGTGGAATTCTCGATCATGGTCAGCAACACTGCATTGCTCACGTTTAAAAATGAATTGGTTACGCTTTATCATCGGCAAAAAGTCTCCAAGGTAATTCAAATACATGCGCAACAATCCACGCAGATTACAGCGTGATTCCGCCTAATCTACAACTCTGGAATCAGAACCATAATTTGTGCAATATATTGATTGGCTCACGAAAATGAGCATTTTTTCTAAAAAACCGAGAATTATCTGTATACTGATTTTCCCGAGTGTTTTCAAAATACGTCCGCAGAAACGATACTCGTTTATTTTTTTCTGAATTTATGTGCGCAACAATGCTATGCACATTTTAAGTTGATAAAAACGAAAGATTTTGTTTTACTAAAGACTCGAAGGATTATTGAAGCTCTGTCTTAAATGAATAGAATAGTTACATGTGATGACGTTGCGTACATGCTAGATTTCTCTGCGTTAATCATTCTAGCTTGTTTCGCTCAATAGAACGTATACAGGATTTAGATAAACCAAACCAAGCATTGGTTGACTCCTACTAACACCTGTTTCACACCTGAATAACACGATGAACAGCTGGAATGATCAACAAAGTAGATCCGCATGGGGAGATCGAATTAATTTAAACTACTCTTTATGGAATGTTACAACTCTGCGTTTACAATTTACAAGGGCTTTTGCGTGATTATCGTTATTATGTGGAGATAGTAAGATTAGGTTCAATGAGACCTCTCATAATGGAAAAAAGGTAATTTTAGTTGTACTTTAGTTGCACCAGATTGAGAGATTGTACCTTTTAATCTAAGTCAACCAATGAATATAAGGAAATTTTTTAAGTGGTCACATAACGAATTGGCACATCTCAAAATGATTCTACATGTTTGGGTTTTTGGTTGAAACATAATAAAGCCATTTCGTCGTTTGTTTCTACAGTGCTGGCAGGAGGAGTGTGTCGCACAAGAGATGCACGACACCAAGATCAGCACGCTTTTTAAGAAAAAGGATGACAGTGGACAATGTAGCAATTACCGAGTAAACGATTTTCTGAATGTTATAAGAATATGTTTGCTTTTTATTGCTGAACAAATGTGGGTACAATGTAATTCAAGGTAGTTTTTGAAGTTTTTAATAATCTAAAAAGCATCAAACTCAACAAAATCTCCGAGAGTCCCTTCGCGTGAATAGTCACTTTAATGGATGGTTTGGGGTAAGCTGATTCGCTGATAAGGAAAGTCGAACAAATTCTGTTGAGATTTCCTTTCTTCATAAAGCTAGTTTTGGATGCTGAGAGCTAGATTTGTTAATTTCGACATCTTTATTGGTCCACGGAAACCATGACTACGTCGCGTGTTCATGACTGGTATCAGGTATGTATTTATGAACCTTAGGAATATCTTGGGTGGAAATTTTCCAAATACACGTTCGAGTAGATTTAGGACACGTGTTAGCTGATAGTGTTTATCGGAATCTCAAAGTTTCTTTTGCGGGGAAGATCAACCGTTTGCATTATCTTTTTCTGAGAAAACATCTAGAAAAGTGTCGGGACAAGCGTATTTCATTCTACGCTGATTTTATTTTGTTACCAGACATTCGACCACGTCAGCAAGCAGTGTCGTCTTCAAAGTGCTCGCTTAGCCCAATGGGCCACCACTGAAAACTGCTCGAATTTGTTATTTCCTTCGACTTTGTCATACATTGTTCAGTCCAATTGAACATTTGAAGCATTTACAGCTTGCCAAAACGTTGAAGAATGATGTGTTACGATTTTATTCGATCCACTATACCTATATACCTATATACCTATATATGCTCACGCGGTGTGATTGTTAGCTACCTGCGCTATTTTAAAGTACGGACCTAGGTAAGGCACATGATAATTCCTGCCACATAGATTGCTAATGATGCAGCCATTACTACTTAGTCCCTAGAATACAAACATTCGCCAATGGACTGCTTTTCGTCGGCATGCAAAGTCTTTGGGCTGACAAACAGCATGAGCAAGACTAAAGTGCTTGGTCAAGGACTGTAACGCCTCTCATCACCGCTGTTGGTCGTAATACAAAAAATGATTTCATGGTGAACTGAATTCAGGGAGTCGACCTTCAGCCACTTGCGGCACTTGCGGCACAAATACGTTTGCGATAGAGATATGGAAGCTCTGGGGATTGAAACTACGAGGTGGACAAAATTGCACGTGACTGCTCACTTTGGAGTCAACGTGTAAAGCATCGTCTGCAATCTGGAGAAGAGCAGATACCGTAATCAGCTGTTATCCCACATCACACCCTCAGCCTGCAACTTACTGCCTATCGCTGTTAGCACGTGGGAGAAATTGTTGACATAACTGTTTTTGGATGGTTAACATAGATACCAAGAGATGTCAAAAACATGTTGGAAAAATAAGAGTATTTTTACTAACCCATGAAACATTGTGAAATTGGTAAAAGTTATACTTGGAGGCCATTGTTAATTAGCTTGTACACCAAGTTATTGTATGACCGATCAAACGATCAAATCATCAGAATTGACAAGCTTTTGATGCGCTCACATCCCATTCAAGACCGAATATCAAATGCTTACTGGCATTTTTCTTCATCAGTTGTAGACCTCGTATCAGTGAAATGGTAATATAAGAAGATATGAAGCAACGCTGAATCAAAATGGAACAACCAAACATTGGATGAACGATACACGAGATGGATTTAAGTCAATCTATCAAATCAACGAAAGTAGTCATTTTTAGTGCGTTCACATCTTACGGTTCTGATGCACCTCAAGGATAAGACACCTTTATCTAGCGTTACGAACAGCATCTAAAGAATCAACTGTTAGGACTGTTCCGGCTTTTACGTAAGGCAGGCTTCCAGGGAAATTCAAACTAGAATCTGAGGACACCGAAAGCGTCTCCGGAGACAGCCTCGGGATGCGAGGGAATATCAATGCTCTATTCATGATTCCGCCTTGGCGGAAGATAGACAAAGTGGAAATATTGAGACACGGTATTATACCGTATAGCTAAAGCCTACATGCGGAGGTGGTCGAAATTACTAAGGTGGTCAATAATGTGGATGGGGCGGAAATCTCCACAAACTGGCGCTCGGCACTGATGCGAAAGTAAATAGTTATTATTCATCTTATACCTACTAGTTAATTAGATTTTTGTTTTTCTTCAAAAATAGCCTTAGCCCCGTTTGTTATGTAATTTTACGCATTTGGGCCGCTGTGTCAACTGACCTTGACCGTGTTCACTTGTATTATATTGACGTGGATACACAATAGGAGGAATATCGACCACTGATCCTGGTCATTCCCACGAGACGTGACACATTGTAGACGTACTATAGGCTGTTAAGCGGTTAGGTCAAATAAGTGGTGGTGGGTTGACCGCTACTTAATCATGTTCCCTGTCCTGACGAAGCTTCTGTGTCAGAAGTGAAACGTTATCCTAAAACTTCTCTAACCGAATGCACTCAAATTTCTTCGAATTAAATAAAAAAACTGTACCCTGGATTTAAATCCAGATCAGATACCACAATTGACTGATGGTTTACGATCACACTGTGAGTTATTAAACGGAGCTTCAAACCAAATATTGCTTGCCCATGTGGACATTTAGAAAGAAACAGTCCTATCCGAATCCTTTGGAAAACTATTCAACAACTGTGTCATATAAATTTGTCGTGTAGTTCTAATGAGAAGTAAGTATTGTAAACCCAATTTTGAAATTTACCAGACGTTATTTAAGCCAATGTGATACAAGTAAAAATTAATCATGATTTCTCTACAATACACTGATTGGTGAGCTGTTTTCGTAAAATATTGTTTAAAGATACCTTAATTACCTTGAACCTACGTTTGCACAAACTGCCCTTTCCCATGAAATAATTTGGTATAAATGAGTACATCAGAAACCAAAGTCATCTTTTATTTGGATTAACAAATTGTTCAATTTATTTTGTATTCATACAGTGCCAGCAACAACGTCCTCTTCTATTTTGCATTCATTAACGCCCCGTAAAAATCGGACGTAGCCATTCTCTCCCCATTCATTATTCAAGGAATTCGCGACTTCCCAATAGGGAACATTTTGTTCAGTCTTGCCCCATCCCACGATCCGCACTGCGTGAGCTCCAATCAGTACACCCGACCTGTGGAAATATACTCCGGTTTGGTAAGTTAGAAAGTCCTCGTAGACTTCAAACGTAGCTTCAACCGGTCCATGCTCCATAATATCTTCCATAATTTTTTCAGTAGTCGCCAAGTTGTAGGACTGTTTAGCTTTCAAAATGAGGAATACAAATCGTGTTTACTTGTCGATGCAATGCAATTACCGAAATTTATTTTTTTCAGCCGATTTATGTATTAGCACTGCTAAATTAGCTATAGTAAAGTATTTAGGAAAATTTGAGTAATATGGTTGTGAAAACGATTTTCTTTATTTCCTTAGCCCTGCAACCATAGACTCATTAAAGAATCTAACGAACGATACAATTTTCCGAAGAAAATCATTCAATTCGAACCATGCAGTTTACCCGGCAAAAATACAGACGAATCATTATCTGTATATTGTTACAAAACATTATAATCCATCTTGCAGTTTTGATGTTCTCGTTTTACGGATAGTTCATTGATTTCCAGTGCTGTGATTTTGAATTTATATTTCAATAAGCATTTCGGTTAGCAACTGTTAGCCTCATCATAAATGCACGAATAATGTATTCGTGAATATTGAAAAGCCATTGCTCGCGAATGACATAAGAACACTCCCCCAGACATGACACGAGAACGGAAAACGCTAAAAGTTTGACAACAACCTTCGCAAACCCACTAGTATCAAGGTTTCAGATGGACTGCGAGAAAGGATTTCGAATGCCAACCTCTGCGAAAAACAAGCAGATGTAACATATTAGCAAATAATGAATATTTACAATTTGACAAGTTCTGTTTAACTTGCAAAACATTGAAAGAGCTTGCAACGTACAAACTCACCTGATAACTCAGCCATTTGTAAAACTTTCTGGCCTTCCACCATGGACCCTCAATAAGCAATCAGTGTGTATAATAAACTTGTAAACTATTGGCATTCACTTCAGTTTTGGGATTCATAGGTAAACGCGTTTGACGTTGGGTTGTTTGTAATCGGGGTGTGTCATTGAGTGCAACAAACGTTTTGGTCGAATAAGCGATTCGGCCTTGATTGTTTTAATCTCGTTGTTACAACACCAACACCCCGTACTTTGATCATACGTCAGTTGAAATCATATAAGATGATCAATAATAGCTTCCAAATTACGGTCTAGTTAATCATCTTGCAAAACATTTTCAATGGAATGAATCCGTTATTATCACGTATATGTTGTATAAAAATAATATATTCCAAAATGAACAAAAGTACATTGCTTCCAACTTACATTTATATTTTGTTGGATATTGCATACCGCCACACAACTTGCTGCATTCCGGCGTTTTTGGTACCGATTGTTTGCAAGGCTTGTAGTCCTTTTCCTCGAAGGTATGTGCACACGGCTCGAACGGATATGGTTGGCATTCCTCGGTAACAATTCCAACATCTCTCCAATAATCCCAAGCCTTGTTAGGCCACCCTCCGTCACATCCCCAGCCACAGTCTTTACAACACGATACCAAATTCAATGTGCTCAATCGTATAGTTTCATTGGTCGCGATACAATACCGATCACTCATGGCAGTAACCGCGCCCATAGCCTACAGATTTTAAAGCAAACACGTTGTGCTATTGCCGTGAAGCAGAGGTTTCTATGTAGAGCATTAGCGATAAATAACTATAGTTTATTTTAGAACTTATTAGGCTGCTAAGTCCATTTGTGATAATGGTTTCCTTTGGTTTCTTAGAAACGAAATGGCATAGGTGATATATTTTCAAACTCTGGACAGAATGCTACCCTGTAGTACTTAATTTCCAAACAATTCTCGGTAGCTATCGCAAATCTGGTTATCGTTGGGATCCGAGTTTAGCATCTTTCCTGAAATGTGCAATCGGGTGGTCATCAGAACTAGATCGTCCGACCGAAAGGCGAACTTTTCAACTACTGTGGCATCACAGCCTACATAGTTCAAGTGTAAAAGCAAATAAATCTTACGGTTTATTTTCAACCAGTGAGCTAATTTGAGTTAAACTCATAGTTGATGAAATACATTTGAAACGTTTAAACAATCTAAATTATTTGTCTGATGAAGGGCAAATACAAACTAAAACCATGTCCTTAAATCGCGGCTTTCCAAATTTGATTAGTTTTCTGTGTTTACAAAGCATGATCGATTTTTATTATTATTAAGTCACAATTATATTTAATATACACAGTTATACTTGAATGCAACTGTCGAACAGGGTTTGTACAACAAACGACGGTGTTTAAATGCACAAATCATTTTTGCCAAGCACTAAAGACGGTCATAAAGGATAAAAGTATAGTATAGCTCAACGCTCCCGCACTTACGCACTATAACCCGGATGTGGCTCTTTGCAGTCATAAAGTAAATACAGTTAGATTGTGTACAGTGAGCGTTGAAACATGGTATACCATGTTATACTTGAATACCACTGCTCACTGAAACTAATCTTACTGTATTCTCTCGATGAAGGCAAACAGTCAGAAACCGTTTGTGGTGTGTAAGTACGGTTTTTTTCTGTGTATTGAGCGGTTGACCATTAATCACATTGTGATTCTGTATTTGAACACAATGGCTCGTCTTTCGAACGCTTTGTTAGAGCGTCATTCAAGTAATGACATTGTTTACAATGTTTCACCTTTTAAAGGCTCAGTAAATCTAAACTTAATGCCTCTACCTGATGAGAGTAAACAATCAGAACCTGGTTGTGGTGTGTAAGTTCAGGGTATTTGACAAACACTTTACTTTGAAATTAGGCTTAATATAATGTAGCTCTACTGTGTGTCAAAATTAAAACAATGGAATTCGAAAGTTTGAGAAGGGAAGTTCACTTGGAAATGTAAAATGTATTTTTCAAAGAATGACACATTATTCTTCCTAATGTAACCAGCGTATTACTGATGACTTGTCAAAAGATTTAGTGCACGTCTGTAAAATAGATTCAAGATTTCAAGGTATAAACTTTCTCATAAAATTATAAGAAACAGTTATTCCTAGAACGTGGCACAAATGCTTTGTTGCTGGCGAACAACGACGTACGGAAATGCTTGAATTTGTTAACACCTATTATGACTTATTATTGAATTTTGTTTTTTTTACGTCTGGAAAATGTAAGGTTGTAGGTACATTTTTGAAATTGACATAAACGAACCCAGCATGATCTGCAGTTCGACTGGTCTCTGATTTCTGTAATGGTTTTACACTGGGGCCACTTGTCACGTGCAGAAAATGATTCTGGTAATGCAACCGACGTGGTCCGTTTACTTAAAGTGATGCGCTTAGCTTTCTTTTCCGGGGATTCGAATCGACTGCACGCAAAACGTTTCATATCGTTTGAAGATAAATTTTGTGATGCTGGTCGAGAATACCATCTGGCTCCAGTCTGAAATTTAGATTTGAATTAGAAACATTAGTCTTCATTAGGTTAGATTAAATCACAAGTTTTGTGAGCAACTAATAATCCTAAATACATCTTGATAGATTGCTAAAATAATACTTTCACAATTCCATGACCATGAGCGTGAAATCTAAGTTCAAATGGTGTTCGCCAAGATTTCATATTCGTTGTTGAATGATTCATCATCATACGAGATACCATCAACTGCAATACTTCGTTCGAAGTGAATTGGACTCGGTATTTTTAGTTTTATTACAAGACACTTCGAAATTATTTTTGCTTGGTGATAAAAAGTCCAAGAATAATTACGCAAACTAGGCGAACACCATTCAAACAACAGTTACATTCTAAGCGCCGTTTCTTTTCTGGGTAAAATTCATCTAATGCAGTAATTTGAAAGTCACCGACATTGTAGAATTTCGTTTGATACACAATGGGCAGGTTTTAATCCAAATATTTAACTGATCCAGTAAATAGTAGAAATATTTTAATATTATAATATAAGTCTGTTTGTACTGCTAAGAAATTTGAATTTTTTGTGAACTTTTAATGATGGCGCATGCGTATGGACACGTGATTGAACAGGTTAGTCGCTAAAAGCTTATCCAACAATGGCTAACAAAATCTGTTTCCCATTTTCCAATGTTTAAAGATATGTGGATCCTGATTTTACTGCCATTACTCGTTGAGTGTAAACAACAGGAAACCGGCCGTGTTGTGTGTTTGATGATAATGCATACAAATACGAAAATTGTACTTTCAGCTTGTTTTCGAATATGAGCAGTCCGTCGCAAAAGCAGTCAAAATGGCCAACTTTTAAAATGCTAAACAGCATCTGAAAAATCAATTGAAGTCTGAAATTGTACACGGCGAAACCATTGATAACAAATTCGTAGACTCACTCTGGGATCAACATGCTCAGTCAAGCCATGCGTGCTGATTCCCGTTGCAACAGTGATAATACCAATTAATAATACGTAAATGTTTGCCTTCATGATGACAATTGTTGACTGTGATTAAAACTGCCTACTCGGTTTCCGTTTTTATTCTCACCGAAATTTCAGAGGTTCATCAACTCACACTTAATGCTAAATGGACTTTGAAAATCGGCGCTAATTATCGTACAAGTTGATATGGGGGCATAGTTCATTTGATATTTGTGTTGGATTTCATTATTTTAAATGAAAATCATGTTAAACGTCGGAGTACATCGACTGGTGGAATGGAGTGAACTTAAAGGTCGTTAATTTGGTGCATTGTGCATCTGATGTTGTAAGCTCAAAATACGAAGAAAGACAAAATTACAAAATATGATTTATATAAAAAGGTATTTAACGCATAATATTTGGAAAACACTATAAGAATGGCACAATCTTCGAATTATGATATCGTCAAACTTAGTGTCGTAGACGATGTAAATCTTGAGACGTTAAACGTTCACTTTGCTCAATCTTTAAAATTAACTGACATTTTCGTGATTTATCAGACGATGCCTTACAGAAAAATTTAGTAGTAAGACCGAATAAGTAAACTGAAGCTGACGACGTTTGCACAAAGGAGACTGCGAGCCGACCACCTCCTCACATTCAAAATCCTTAACAGTGTTTCCCACCCTTTGGATATACTATTTCACCGACGAACATCCAGCAACAACCGCGGTCACAACTGCAAGTTGGAAATACCCAACTCCAATCAGAACTGTCGCAGGTATTTTTATTCTGTGCGTATTTGTTTCGCTTGGAATTCCCTGCCAGCCGATTTGGTAAGCTCAAACACTTTTTCTATATTTAAATTAAAACTAGACGATTTCCTGAGAGCCAATCCAAATTAGGCCCCGAACTATTTATAATCTATCGTTACCAGAATTATTTTGATTTTGACATTTTTCTACACACATATACACTTGTACCTATAGTTCAACTGCATGGTTATTGTAAAGTAATTGCTTTTTCAACCATAAAAATCTTGAATCTTGAATCTTGAAGAAAAGGTCAAAAACACTATAATAAAATCATCCAAGCAAGGTAAATGTCATGATTGGATATTTTTTTGGAAAGCGTGAAGGCCTTTTGGAAACACTCGCTAGTGAGATGAAGTTTTCAATAAGACTGACCACGTGGCTAAATAAAAAGCATTACAAACATCAGTTGATTGATTCGTGCACTGATATAATAAGCAATGTTCACAGTTGATCTCCTGACAACATATCTAACAGATATTTCCCCAATACTAAACAAATGACGTCATGGCGCAAGCTATATAAGAGATTGAATTTTCGGCTACAGATGCTGCTTAACGAATTATTAGAAAAATTTCAGACAATTTCGGAGTGGAATTGTTGTACGGTGTGCATTAACTACATTACATTTGTGAAATATTTAAGCTACATGAAAGCAAATTTAAACACGTATGAATGTCAAATGCTCTTGCAATAAAAGACGGGGTGTGTAATCTTGAGCTGATTCGGTCCATCCAGAAAGAAAAACAATTGAAATAAACAGTTTTTGAACAGATGTTTTGCCTTTCAATTATAAAGAATTGGGTTTGAGTTTGTTCGCATTGTAGATATATAGGTGGTGTTTATTATCAATATATCTTATACCGAAAATGCTTGAATTTTCTGCGGGATCGTGATTTAACCCTGTAGGATTTTTGTGTTTGGGCGTGAACGAACATTGTATCTTCTTAAAAAATAGGGAGCATATAAAACGTAAAATAATGTTTTGTTTTCATCTTCTGAAGTAGCCCTACAATTGGCTTTGGTACGTTAATATGATCAATAAAATATTAAAATAAATTTTACAGAAGGAAGATGATTTACATTTATTGGCTATCCGAGAGTTCATATTGGAACACAGATAAAAATGTTGGTGATTTCTTAGTTGCCTATAATACCTAGAAATATATGAATTAGACTCAAAGTTGCGAAATCAACGTTAAGATTATAACATCTCAAACACCATAAAAACTCAGAAAGAACAGCGTCTCGTGCAATAAAGATATTAGACAATGTAACGCTAGGTGAATATTTCAATTCGGCAATAGTTGACATTATTATGTTATAACGAAATCATGCGTAAAACTATGAAGTAAATCGTGATCGAGTTTGTGAATATTTCGAATGATTTGTTACTGCTGAGTACTCATTAACTTAAATACGAAAATTATACGAGGTGTTTATACATATTAATGTTCAAAGTTCAAAGCATAGAAATATTTACTTCCCGCAAAGTTGTCGGTGAGAATGTGCGACTATCTGACCCTATGACTCGATTGTCTATGTCGAGTCGTGAATGGTTTGAGTGAATGAACATTAAAAAATGGTCACTTGAAATCCCCTTACCAGTGACGTCGAAATACTACAACTTTTGCGTCACAGCTATTTTCTGTGTGCAGCGCTTACACATAGTTAATATCTCACAGAATCAGTTGTACTGAATCAGCACTTCTCCAAGTTCAATTGCTAGTCTCAAACATCGTCCATTCTAATGAATGTGTTCATTATTACAACATTATGAGAGTAATGTTTATGATTTAATGTGGCCTGCAAGGAAGCAACCCAACATATGCAATCGGACGTGTGATTAGCAAAGATGTGAATTATGTAAGATTAAGCATCTGTTTTAAGTCCCTTCTCAAAGTATCACCGATTCCCTGAAGCCCACTCATTGATCTTGCCATTATGGAATGGTGTGGCAACAGTTTTGTGTTCAACGATGAGAAACACATGATATTGGAATATTTAACTCTCAAATAATAATGAATAGTTTTAAGACTTATAAGGGTTTCCAAAAACTATTATGTGAGCGATATCAAGTGCGATAACTGCTGTAATAGTGCTGTAGTAGACTGACTAATACAATATCGTCCCACGAAGATAGAAGAAAACACCCAGGACAATGAAGATTATATTGCGGTAGCCAAAACGTGTACAACGGTACAGAAAAGCAGTCACGTAGCACTCGTAAACAGGAAAAATTCTCGAGGTCACTTGTTTTTAAGTCCAGTAAAACAACTGTTACACAGCTCCCACCCAATAAGTCCGGTCCGATGAGACTTCTTGGATGGGGCTGCGTAACAACTATGTTTTACTGGTCCTAAAACAATTGACGTTAACACTTTTTGGTTTTTAGTGTAGTAGGTATTGTAGTAGTCAGTCTACTACAGTACTATAGTGACGGCAGAAATCTAGTGAATAAACTGGTAATGTGTTGATTGGGTTGTCAATGGTCTAAAATTTGGACACCATAAGCTTTGGCAGTTTAATTTGAGTCAAATAAAGTTTAACGATTTCAAAGTAACAAAAACTAATCATTAACTTATATTTTTAGTTCAAATAAAATACATGATAACGTTGTATGATATCTAGACTACGTATCCAAAAATTTCATAAATTTTCTGGTCATCATAACATGTATTCGACAGCTTGGTTTCAGAAAACCAATCAAACAATCAAAATGAAAATCAACACTCTTGTGTCGCACATATTCAGATCAAAGGAACCCACACTATCACATGATAAAGTAGAATTTTACAAAAACAGAAGCAACAGAAGATGAAGCTTTCTTTTTTAACACGAAAGGAGTACTCATGGAAATGAAATTGAATTTTCTATGTAACAATGCAGTACAGATTATTGTCAAAAATGGCTAGAAGGGATTCTCAGAATGGTGTACAGCCAGCAATTCCGTAGAATAAAGGTATTGCTAATTGTTTACTGAATATCCACGCTACCTTATTTACTTGAATATCTGGATCATTCAAATGCCTACATTACATCATTAATTTTACGTAATTAATGGGTATCTCTTCAAAATGCCTGATTCGTGTAAAACTAGGAATTTTGATCTATCAAATGTCATTGTGACCTAATTCAGTCTCCGATTTAGAGATTATTCCAGCATTTCTGAATGATTCTCAACCTGCTAGTTATCATAAGGTCGGATAGCATTACTCCAATCTACTGAGTGTAAACTTGCTCTTGCAGCAACTAACCCACATAAATATGCTGGGCCAGACGTCATTCAACCCCAAAATATAAGGAATCTTGAGCAGTTACAAGCTAAGCCTGTATGTCATTCATTCAAATGTTTTCATTGCACCGGTTGATTTCAAGTATTTTGAAGCTGGGAGGAGTAATTCCGATACATGATGGTGATAGTCGGTCCCCAGTGCGTAACTGGATACTTTCTAAAATCTGTATTAAAATTCTATAAGGAATTATTGAAGATGGGATCTATAGCCGTCTAGTTGTACGTTCGATGCTTCACTCTGCTCAGCGTGGCTTCCTGAAAAATACCGTGTCTAAAAAACTTTTTTATTGTCCAAATGTGGTAACCAACAGGCTAGGTGAATTGAAAAGTATAGAAGTTTTTCATGTGCAATTATCTCAAACATTTGAGTTGGTAAAGCGAGCAGTGCTTGTAACCCAACTTGGTTACATTACTATCGGTTGTCCATTGCAAAACGTGTTAACGGACTTCACAGCAATAAACACTTTCGCTTTACGATCGGCACTAGGTGTTTTTTGTAAGCAAAGGTTGCTAGTAAAGTCGCTCGTAAATAATTACTTGGACCGGTAAATCGTGAGAGAAACGTTAGCTGAGATTCGATCTCTTTTCAACGAAAACAAGGCGTGCACAAGGGGACCAAATTAAAACCTTCAAAATAATGAAGAATTTTAATGCTGAATATCAAAATAATATGTAATATATCGCACCAAACATGTATAGAGGATGAAAATGGCAAGTAACAATGCCTAAAATAATTACTATTGGCACTTATTTATTGGAAGGCTATTCAAGCACTGGAATGTTCTCATCAAATAATTTTTATGTTTCACTTCAACATCGTATTTTGAGAAAGAACACATTTTAATAACTGATTTTCATTAATGAATAAATAGTTAGCACATTTTTCACGTGTTTGAAACGCACTAATGTCTCTTCTCACCTATTCGTAATAGAAATTTATCTGTTGCGTTTTGGATTACACCAGTAGAAGCGGTGCATGCTCTTCTGTCGTATATTGGAAGAAAACTTGAGACTCGATCGATGACTTAGTCACGGTCAGTTCTGTGTGTACTGAACACAACTGAATATGCCAAATGATATAGTTCGTCAGTTTATGCGAACACGTTTTGGAGACCGATATTCAGTCATTGACAGATGTGAATCAATTTTCGAAAAGGTTAATTAGTGCGTCGGTATCACATAATCCTGTATTGGAGGGATATTCAACGCTTCAACACGGTAAGGTAAATGAGCGTCTGATAATCACTGTTTGCCCAACAAGTATTTGCGATGCTTTTATCTACACGAGAAAAAGCGTACTTTATATAATAGCTGCTTGACAGATTATTTTAAACAATTGTTGTTTCAAATTGCCAAGTGGTAACCCTTTCAGGACGGATGTATCCTTTTGGTTACATGAACTTCGCAAGTCATTTTAAGCTAATTTTAACTGAATTTTCCGAATTTTTTTCGCACGGCGGCATACAGAATTTTGTCAACTGCAAGGTGGTTTTCTTCTTTGTTCGCAATCATCATTGACTTGTCCACAGTGAAAGAGAAAGTATGTGCTGGTACGGGTTTCGAACGTATCCTCACAATTCGCAGTATTGTGAGCCGAATAAAAATCGTGTGAAAGTCTCAGTTATTATAAATTTTGTTCCAGTATAAACTTAGTCATGCCTACAAAGACATTATGTAAAAAAATTAGAATAAATCAGAAAATCTTCGAAATGCGTTGCGTTTAAATAGATGTAACCTTTATGTTACATCCGGCAGAAGTCACCAAAATCGTACAGGCCTGTTGGAAGTGTCTCACGACCGTGTAGCGCTGATTGTGGCAGATGGCGCACGATCGATAACTGCGGACACTTACTCATACGCCCACGACCCATATCTCCTCTGATAGGCATCCATGGTGACCTAACTGATATATTCAAAGGTCCTAGTTATCGAACTTACTGAAAAAAAGGCTTAAGCCTCAAAGCAGTTTCGAGTAATATGAGTCGAGACAGATATGAGGAGATAAAGCGCTATCTTCACTTTAATGATAACATTTTGCAGAAGAAAGATGGCAACAAAGATGACAAACTATTCAAAATTCGACCAATTATGGATTCCATCAAATCGAACTGTCAGAAACTTCCACAAGAACAACATCAAGCCGTGGATGAACAAATCATTGCGCATATATCCTTAAAACAATACAATCCAAGAAAGCCACATAAATGGGGGTACAAAGTCATATCTAGAGCAGGATCGAGTGGCCTTATTTATGACTTCGAGATTTATATGGGGAAGGATCGGAAGAAGGAAGATGTCGAAGTTGGAGTGTCATCAACCTACGCACTTCGGCTTGCTGAAGGTATACCCCAGCACAAGAACTACAAGTTATTTTATGATAACTGGTTCTCTTCATTGGGCTTATCAAGGAAGCTACAGGAATCTGGTATTCTCAATGTGTTTACCGTCAGGGTGAACAGGCTGAAAAGATGTATACTGAAGAATGATAAACTGCTACAAAAAGATGGGAGAGGAAGTTACGACTTCAGAGTTGAAATCAATAGTTATATAATAGCTGTGAAGTGGTTTGACAACAAACCAATTCACCTACTTTCTTCATATGCGGGAATAGAACCGGCTGATACAGTGATGAGATGGGATCGAAAACAAAAGTCATATGTAGAAGTTGGTAGACCTTTCGTTGTAAAAGAATATAACAAATTCATGGGGGGAGTCGATTTGTGCAATATGTTGATCGAACTTTATCGTACCGATTTCAAGTCGAAGAAATGGTACATGAGGATTTTTTTCTGTGTAAAAGGATTGACTTAAGTAAGGTGTCAAAATGCGATGTAGCTCTGTGTCTGACCTACGATAAAACATGTCATAGAGGCTATCACAGAAAAGTACAATGCAGTACCATAAGGAAATGACGCCTGAAAACTAATGACTTCTGCCGGATGTAACCAATTGGTTACATTTTGTTATTTTCTCAATTAGGTGAATATCACAAACTTTTTATATTATTTGTGTTATTTCACCCCTGGGCAACTCGTTTCCGAAGAAAAAATATTTTATTTCGGGTTAAAAAATAATTCAGGCATGAAAGGGTTAATGACCATCTCTGCAAACGGGCATTTCGCGGCATTTTAAGTTTGACGGACAGCATTTGGCGATGTGCTGCTCGATCTGAACATGATAACACTATTGAATGTCTCAGTTTCTTACTCAAATTGATCACTTGATTAGCACAAGCATTTTTTATTACTAAACATGTTGAATGGATCAAAAATGCTATGAATATTTGAATAAATTAAGTGTTACTAAATTGAATTCGGTCGAACGTTTCTTCCGCCACAACTGGTGTTTCAAACGATTTAGTCGGGGTGTTTTTCAACAACTTAGACTGATGTAATGAAAAGAAACTGATTGCCTTCCGCTGATGACACAAAGAAGTTAACCACGGTTATCAAGAGTAAGGATGGCAAAGTCCTGTAAAGGAAACGAATCAGTTGTGTGACTGGTCTGATAAAAACTGTCAAACAGCTTGAACAAGTTTGTATCTATACATTCAATGACTGCGTGAGCGTCAAAGACAAACTGTTTGACGGTCTGTAAAGTATGGCAGATTCCGGACAACGTATCTCAGAATCAATTAAGACGGGCGTGGAATAACTGAACCCATATATAAGGAATAAATTAGAATCCTTTAACTTTTTGTGTACTCGCCGTTGCCAATTTTCCAAAACGTCGAGTTTTTTCTCAGTTAACAGAGAGAGATTGCTGTCCAATTGCATTTAAATCTGATTTCATACAAATAAAAAACGTTGCAGAAAATGAACGACAACGAAAAAGACCGACAATTGCCCAGCAGGCACATGGTACCCGATTTTATATTGGTAATTTCTTAGGTTTTAAGCGGATGTGTCGCAATAGTACCTGAGTCACGTTTAATATCAACGAATTTAGTTGATAACCACCGAATAAAAAAGTTATAGTCCACAAATTGCGTATTTCTGTCAGTTGACAGTAATCTGCTAGTTTACCGTCCAATAAATATTGTCTAATACGCTTTGATGTACTGTACCGTACTGTATTGTAATACCTATGTATTATAATAGTTTAAAATTTGATATAGTCCGCGAAAATAAGGCAATGCAAGCTGAGCTCATGAGGCAGATCATTTACATACACTTGGAACATAGCGGGTAGAGATTAATTCAAACGATGTGCTCTCATACTTTTGGATCTTATTGTTCGCTTTATTAACGGATCTAGACGGTTCTTATATCATTGAACTCGTCTCAACTTCCTCATTCGGAATATACTATTTTCAAGTCGGAGTAACGCGAATTCTTGAAAATCAAAACTTCCAGTTTCTACCCAACATTGCATACGCGTGCAACATTGCTTTCAATCCAGAATAACGCAACAACTCGGATACCATCAGGAAGATCTTGCTATTTGGTATTTACTGACTGTTATTTCAACACTGTCGGATCAAATCTCACAGAACAGCCTTTGTGTGAAAGTGTACGCCATTTTACTGTCCATTGGATTGCACTGCATCGCATCCACTCGTTCTTGCACTCCACCGAGAGACACCGATCGATAATCGAGCGCTTCGCCCAGTGTATCGAACCGATCTCGCGAAATTGTAACAATGACCGACAACGTGACCTTAAACGGACCTGACGTGACCTTAAACGGACCTGACGACGAGGCTTGTAAAAAGTGCAAACTTTGTCAAAAGTTGGTAAGTCCCAGATCGCGTCAAGTCAAATGTTACTTGTGTTCAATTGCTATTCATGCGAACTGTGAAAAGTATTTATCACCCGAATCTGTGACTCTAATTAATAATGAAAAATTACCAGGCATTTGCTATATATGTAATCCATGCAGATTGAAAGTAAATAGTGATTTATCAAGAGCCGAAAACTCTGATTCAATTATGGAAAGACGCATGTTCGCTGTAGAGGCGAACCTTAAACGGCTTGAAAACACGTTAGAGTCTTTCCAAACATTTGCGTGTCAGAAAGCACTGAAACCAGTTCTAAACGCAGTCCCTAACCACATTAACCGCAAGTCTTACAGGGAAGCGCTAACTACTACGGAAATGCTGATTTCTCCCGAAATCGACCAAGGTCCCTTCCAACAGCTCGGTACGACCGATGAGTCTGCGAATCTGACCTGCAGTCAAGTGAATGAAAGTTCTGAATTATCGAAGGATGTGCATAAGCTTGAACACTAAAACCCTCCCAAAGACAAACATTGATGATCTAACGGTAATTTGTAGTAATCTTGTTGAATCAACTTCGCCATCGCTAAAGCAACGCGAAGCAGATGACAGGAATCAATGGAATGACCTTTGCAGAAGCTTAGATATCACTGCCTCACCTGCGTCGCTGACGCGATTGTTTAGACCCCCGAACTCACCTCGTGCGAACACACCCAGGTTACTGCGTGTAGTGCTCATGTCCGTCCAAGATGTAGAAAATATGTTGCTCTCCTCATCCCTCTTAGTTGTAAACAAATCGACTTTGCGAATATTTCCAGACGTTCCTTGGGAAGAACGGCAAATTCGTCGCAATAATCCGGAACTAGCGAAAGAGGCTACAAATCGCAGAGCTGTTATAGTTCATGGTGTACCCATTTCGAACGAAGTAGAATCCAGCAAACGTCTGCAACACGATTGCAGTGAATGGAGATTTTTACAAGAGATTCTAGGTTTAAAGGGTGTAATAACTACTCATGTTATGCGCCTTATACCGAAAAAAGAAACGCATCAGCCTCCTTCTCTCAAAATATCATTCCGCACAGATGAGATGAAGGATAGAATACTCGAGGCGTGGTATCAATGTCGAAAATTTGCACCTCCTGAAATTCGTATTCGGGCTGTATATGACATAAAACGAACGAACACCATTGTTCCTGAAATGACTTCGCTACCAAGTCAATCAAATGCACCTGAGACTAAAAACGTGGAGCAGCCGACCAATTCTGGGTCGTCAACAAAAATCAAATCTCTATCATGCTGTTACACCAATGGTCAGAGCCTTCTGGGCAAGTTTACTGAACTGTATTCACGTGCGACCGTGGCGTCTTGGGATTTGATTGCAGTGACAGAAACCTGGTTGTGTAATTCTATACACGATTCTGAACTTAAAATCCCTCATATGATGATTTACCGAAAAGATCGAGCAACAAAAGGTGGTGGTGTCCTCCTCTACTTACATGAAAGCATCAACTGCACTATACTTCTCTCCCCCGAGTTAGATGTCCCAGATACATTGTTTTAATGTACCGACCCTTGCAACACACATTACTGGTGACGATTCATTCAAAAGCTTTCTTCAAGAAATAATGACTTCCACCCCTCTTTACAACCATAAGCAACAACCAACGCGATTTCGATCTGAACAAACCCCATCTAGCCTGGACCTCATACTTACAAACGAAGAACTCATGATAGAATCTGTTTCCTATACAGCTCCACTCGGATTGAGTGATCATGTTGTCATGACATTTGATTATACTTATCAATACGAACCAGCGGGAAATACTCAACGAACGTATACAGCTGTGAACTATGACTTGCTTCGAGCTCTTGCTACTGCAAATCGATGGGATTTTCTTGAACTCAAATCAGCTAAGGAAATCTGGGAAACGTTTTACAGCCAACTTCGTATTATCATTGACTTATCATCGAAGGTAAAAATAATATCCAGCAAACAGCGTCCGAAAAAGCCTATCAGAAGCAGTACTCGGAAATGGATGTGTAAACGTGACAATGCCTGGTACAAATACTTGGACGATCATTCTGGGATAACTTGGTGCTACTACACGTTATTGCGAAATAAGTGTGTCTGCCTCATTCGAAAAGACAGAAAAGATTACCAAATCAGTCTTGTCGAAAAATTCATTATAAATCCCAAAGCATTGTATAGACACGTCAACGACCTCCGGAATGTTAAAATGGGAATACCGCCACTGGTCTCTGGTACTGGAATAGTGACGTCATTTAAAGATTGCGCTAACGTTTTCCGACAACAATTTGCATCAGTTATCTCACAAGTGTCGACCCATAGACAGCCCTTAAACTCTGACAGCTGCAGCCTGCCAATTCTTCAGGGGGTGGAGTTCCCCCCAACGTTGTTCAAACAAAATTAATGACGATGAAGAGAACAGGCTCACCCGGTATAGACAATATACACGCAAACATTTTGCACAATCTATCTTCCGAGTTGGCAATACCGACATCTGACGTATTCACGATGATGTTCGAGCAGAGCTTTGTACCAGAAACTTGGAAAACTGCCCTGATTAGTCCCATCTACAAGGGTGGTAAAAGAAATGATCCTTTAAACTATCGCCCGATAGCGTTATTACCAGTGCTATCCAAAGTAATGGAGTCCATAATAGCTGATGCCTTACGGAATCACTTTGAGATTAATAATTTAATCTCCGAGGCACAGCATGGATTCAGGAAAAAACGATCCTGTCTGACAAACTTGCTATTAGCAAAAGAATCTTGGTCTGAGCTACTGGATGCCGGCCACTCCGTAGACGTAATTTATATCGATTTCTCAAAAGCCTTCGATCGTGTGAATCACGAAATACTTTCGTCGAAACTACTCACCTACGGAGTACAGGGTAAACTCCATGCATGGATTAAAGAATGGTTGATATCTCGTGAGATGTACGTGAGAGTCAAAAACGAACTATCCGAGTCGATTAAAGTTGCCCGTGGTGTCCCACAAGGATCAATCCTCGGACCGCTTTTGTTTTTAATATATATAAACGACTTGCCTACTGTATTACAGTCGTCCGTGCTTATTTTCGCTGATGACGCAAAGCTTTGGCGCAAGATAGACTCCACAGACGACACACAGAACCTGCAACGGGATCTCGATATGATTCACACTTGGTCCGTAGACAACGAAATGCCCCTGAATGCTTCGAAATGCAGCCTATTGTCTCTCAACTGCAAGTCGAGCAAAGAATATTATCTTGGTCGCACTGTTATTAAACCCGCCTCCTCCGAAAAAGATTTAGGTGTGATTATCCAATCAGACTTAGGAAACTCAATGCAATGTCGACTGGCTGCCTGCAAAGCTGAAAACAACTTGGGTCTCCTTAAAAGCGTCCTAGGTTCGTTTGACCCTAATATTGCCTGCAAATTGATTTTAACGTACATCCGTCCTCATGTTGAATATGCTATACCGGCATGAGATACTTGGTTGAAAAAAGATATTCTGCTATTGGAAACTTCACAGCGCAGAGCGACAAAACTCGTCCTGGGACTATCAAATTATCCATACGAAACGCGACTTAGATTATTGAATTTGATTTGGGCGAAATACAGACGGAAACGAGGAGCACTTATATTTATTTGGACAGTGCTTAATCAAACAAATCATCCTTGCGGTCATTTGTTTCATCTTTCCCATAACACACATCTGCGAGGTCACCAATTAAAAGTTTACCAACAGCATAGCACGTTGAACTGCCGCAAATATGCATTTTCCGTTCGCAATGTGCAACTGTGGAACAGTTTACCTACTCATGTGGTACAATCTGGAACTGTTGAAGTTTTCAAAAAATCACTAGATATCCACATGGAAAAGTATGTTTTTTTATGTTTGACAATAATCTACCAATATTTTGATATTTTTTACCATCCGACCCGATGTACATTTTTGTGGGTCTTGTAAAGCATAGCTTTTTACCTGCATATAATCTATGAATAATCTATGAATAGAACTTATGTTTGGGAACCCTGGAATTGGAACGGGTGATGGTTGACTGAATGTTTTGTGTGGTGCTCACCTTGTGTTCGCCGAGCTTGCGTAGTTGTTCTTGGACGTTTCGTCATCAGGCTAGATGACATCATCAGCAGAACTTCTTTCGAAGCGTCTTGTAGTTGGAATTCGTTGGTTATTATACCGCTTGTCTGTCCGTTCACGGTCACTCCCGCTGATTGGTCGAGTTCATGTTATGCCTTCTCCGTGAGCGGTTTCTCATTGGTCCATATGTTGCAGCCAGTTGGAGGTGCTGGTTGATTGAATTTGTTGTTGAGTGCCACGCTTCCAGAAATTCTCGCGCCCGTCGGTCGTTTCCTCTGGCTAATATTCTTGTGCGGTCCCAGTCGAACTGATGTCCAAATTGATCAATATGTATTGAAATCAGTGAATTCCGGTCATGTCTGCGTACGGCCAACTGGTGTTCATGTAGTCTTGTGCTGAGTTTGCGACCTGTTTGTCCGACCGTAGTTTCTTTCGCAGTCCTGCATGAAATCTTGTAAGACGACATTCGAACTGTTCTTCTTTTGCCACTTTGTGCTTTCGTGTTGTTGAAGTGTTGCGGATGTTGATGCTGGTTTATGCGCAATGTCGATTCCAAGTGGCCGAAGTCCCCGCGCTGCGATTTCGGAGATATATGTTGGATTAGGCAGAGTGCGTCTGCTTCTGTTTGTCTTCTGGGTGGTCGTTGTTGGGGCGGTTGACCTGTTTTGCGTAGTAGGAACGTCGGGATATCCGTTTGGCTGAAAACTTTGAACAGATATTCTTCTTCTTTTCTCCTCAGTTCATCTGTACTGCAGTGGGTTGCCGCTCTTTTGAATAAAGTTCTGACGCAGCTGCGTTTGTGAGTGTTTGGGTGCTTGCTGTGAAAGTTCAGTATTCGATCCGTGTGTGTGGTTTTCCGGTAGACGCAGGTCTCTAACGTTCCATCGCTTGTCCGCTTCACTTGAACATCCAGAAATGGTAAACAACCGTCAACTTCAGTTTCCTTGGTAAATTGGATTCCGGTAAATACACAATTGAGCAGTCGATGTGATTCATCCAGTTCTGTACGTTTCATAATCACGAAGGTGTCGTCCACGTAGCGGATCCATAATTTTGGTCGGATTATTGGTAGGGCAATTCGTTCTAAACGTTGCATAACTGCTTCAGCAACTAAGCTGGAAATCGGCGATCCCATTGGCGTTCCTCGGATTTGTTCATATATCTTTCCATTGAACTTGAAGTGTGTTTGAAGACACAGCTCGATCAGTTCCATTAAACTTTCGTGTGTCAGTCGATTTCCATTATGTTCCGTTCCTTTTTCATTGATTAACGATGATATAGTTTGCTTAGCGAGTGTTCTGTCGATTGACGTGAATAGTGCCGTTACGTCGAAAGAAACCATTAGTTCGTCCTCTTCGATCTTCACGTTCTTCAGTTTCCGCAAAAATTGTTCGGCAGAGTTGACCGAATGTTCCGAATCTGCTACTAGCTATAACAATTTTCTCCGCAGCTCTTTCGATAACTTGTATGTTGGTCCTACGGGCAAAGAAACTATTGGGTGCAATGGAATATTTTCTTTGTGTATTTTTGGTAATCCGTAGAATTTTGGTATAGTGGAGTCTTGCGGTTTCATTCTCGTTTCTTCTACTCCATTCAGTTGTCCCATGAACTTCAATTTCTTCAAGGTTGCGTTGATTTTCTTTTCAAGTCGTTTTGTCAAGTCTTCGTTTATCCGTCTGTACGTTGTTGTGTCACGGAAGTAGTTTGTTCAGCTTTTCGTCGATATATTCTGGCCTTGTCATTCACGACGGTCATTCTTCCTTTGTCACGGGAGTATAACGTATTTCTGGTCCAGTTTTCAGTTTGTTCAATGCTTTGATTTCCTGTTTAATTGAGGAGTTGTTTCTATGTTTCCTGTAGTGCGGGTAAACAATTCTTTGTCGGACTCTTCGCGCGTATCTTCTGATAAGGTATGGACTTCAATATCGACGCCAAATAGCGACAAACTGGTGTGATCAGCGTCTTTCAAGTTGACAGTGAGGCACTCCGGAATGCGTTTGTTCGTTCTCATAAGGGGTCTGTTGGATAGGTTCTTGACCCAAAGTTCCCCGCTGGTATTGTCCTGATAAGGGGTGATATTGTGAATTTTGTTTTCCAGGTCACGTCGCTTGTTGGCTTTGGCTTTTCGGGTCGTTATTGTGATGGCGTTTTCTAAACGTTGCGTCAGTTCAGGTCCAAATCGGTCTTCACACTTTTGTCTCTCAATGTTGATTATGTCTGCGTATTTCTTCAAGCGGTTGTGTGCATCTGAAATGAGCATTCCCAGCCATTCTCGGTTTTGATGTTCCATTAGTTTCCAGGCACGTGGATTGTTGATTGGGGGTCGTCGTTGTAAGGATTTCGGGGTCAGGTTTCTGCGTTGGCACTCGTGTAGAAAAAAGAGTTGTTCATAGGTTGCAGCTGTTCTTCCACTAAAGCTTTCCCAGCGTCTAGCGTTTTTAAGCGTTGATCGCCCAAATTGTTCAGCAATGGAGGAAAATATTCGTAGCTCAGGATGTGGATGGTGCTCACCTTGTGTTCGCCGAGCTTGCGTAGTTGTTCTTGGACGTTTCGTCATTAGGCTAGATGACATCATCAGCAAAACTTCTTTCGAAGCGTCTTGTAGTTGGAATTCGTTGGTTATTATACCGCTTGTCTGTCCGTTCACGGTCACTCCCGCTGATTGGTCGAGTTCATGTTATGCCTTCTCCTTGAGCGGTTTCTCATTGGTCCATATGTTGCAGCCAGTTGGAGATGTTGGTTGATTGAATTTGTTGTTGAGTGCCACGCTTCCAGGAATTCTCGCGCCCGTCGGTCGTTTCCTCTGGCTAATATTCTTGTGCGGTCCCAGTCGAACTGATGTCCAAATTGATCAATATGTATTGACATCAGTGAATTCCGGTCATGTCTGCGTACGGCCAACTGGTGTTCATGTAGTCTTGTGCTGAGTTTGCGACCTGTTTGTCCGACGTAGTTCTTCTCGCAGTCTCTGCATGTAATCTTGTAGACCACATTCGACTGTTCTTCTTTTGCCACTTTGTCTTTCGTGTTGTTGAAGTGGTTGCGGAGTGTCGATGCTGGTTTATGCGCAATGTCGATTCCAAGTGGCCGAAGTACCCGAGCTGCGATTTCGGAGATATGTTGGATATAGGACAGAGTGCGTCTGCTTCTGTTTTCTTCTGGGTTTCTTTGTTGGGGGCGGTTGAACCTGTTGCGTAGTATGAAGCTTCTTGGATATCCATTTTTCTTGAAAACTTTGAACAGATATTCTTCTTCTTTTCTCCTCAGTTCATCTGTACTGCAGTGGGTTGCCGCTCTTTTGAATAGAGTTCTGACGCAGCTGCGTTTGTGAGTGTTTGGGTGCTTGCTGTGAAAGTTCAGTATTTGATCCGTGTGTGTGGTTTTCCGGTAGACGCAGGTCTCTAACGTTCCATCGCTTGTCCGCTTCACTTGAACATCCAGAAATGGTAAACAGCCGTCAACTTCAGTTTCCTTGGTAAATTGGATTCCGGTGAATACACAATTGAGCAGTCGATGTGATTCATCCAGTTCTGTACGTTTCATAATCACGAAGGTGTCGTCCACGTAGCGGATCCATAATTTTGGTCGGATTATTGGTAGGGCAATTCGTTCTAAACAATGCATAACTGCTTCAGCAACTAAGCTGGAAATCGGTGATCCCATTGGCGTTCCTCGGATTTGTTCATATATCTTTCCATTGAACTTGAAGTGCGTTTGAAGACACAGCTCGATCAGTTCCATTAAACTTTCGTGTGTCAATCGATTTCCATTATGTTCCGTTCCTTTTTCATTGAGTAACGATGATATAGTTTGCTTGGCGAGTGTTCTGTCGATTGACGTGAATAGTGCCGTTACGTCGAAAGAAACCATTAGTTCGTCCTCTTCGATCTTCACGTTCTTCAGTTTCCGCAAAAATTGTTCGCGGAGTTGACCGAATGTTCCGAACCTGCTACTAGGTATAACAATTTTCTCCGCAGCTCTTTCGATAACTTGTATGTTGGTCCTCCGGGCAAAGAAACTATTGGGCGCAATGGAATATTTTCTTTGTGTATTTTTGGTAATCCGTAGAATCTTGGTATAGTGGAGTCTTGCGGCTTCATTCTCGTTTCTTCTACTCCATTCAGTTGTTCCATGAACTTCAATTTCTTCAAGGTTGCGTTGATTTTCTTTTCAAGTCGTTTTGTCAGGTTTTCGTTTATCCGTCTGTACTTGTTTGTGTCACGGAGTAGTTGTCATCTTTCTCGATAATTCTCCTTGTTCATTACGACTGTCCATTCTTCCTTGTCACGGGAGTATAACGAGTTCTGTCCTCGTTCGTTTGTTCAATGCTTTGATTTTCCTGTTTATTGAGTGAGGTATGTTTCTATTTCCTGGTACGTGCGGGTACATTTTCTTTTGTCCTGACTTCTTCGCGCGTATCTTCTGATAGGTATGAGACTCAATATCGCTCCAAATTAGCGACAAACTGGTGTGATCAGCGTCTTTCAAGTTGAGTTGAGGCACGTCCGAGAATGCTTTGTTCGTTTCTAATTAAGGGGTCTGTTTGGATAGGTTCTTGACCCAAGGTTCCCCGTCTGTCATTGTCCGATCAGGGGGTGATATTGTGATTTTGTTTTTCCAGGTCCGTCGCTTGTTGGCTTTGGCTTTTCGGGTCGTATTGTTGATGGCTTTTTTCTAAACGTTGCGTCAGTTCAGGTCCAACTCCGGTCCTTCACACTTTTGTCTTTCCATGTTGATTATTCTGCGTATGTCTTCAGCGATTGTGTGCACCTGACATCAGCATTCCCAGCAGTCCTCGTTTTGATGTTCCATTAGTTTCCATGCCGTGGATTGTTGATTGGTGGTCGTCTTTGTAGGATTTCGGGGTCAGTTCTGCGTTGGCACGCGGGGAGAACAAGAGTTGTTCATAGGTTGCAGCTGTTCTTCCACTAAAGCTTTCCCAGCGTCTGGCGTTTTTAAGCGTTGATCGCCCAAATTGTTCAGCAATAGAGGAAAATATGCGTAGCTCAGGATGTGGATGGTGCTCACCTTGTGTTCGCCGAGCTTGCGTAGTTGTACTTGGACGTTTCGTCATCAGGCTAGATGACATCATCAGCAAACCTTCTTTCGAAGCGTCTTGTAGTTGGAATTCGTTGGTTATTATACCGCTTGTCTGTCCGTTCACGGTCACTCCCGCTGATTGGTCGAGTTCATGTTATGCCTTCTCCGTGAGCGGTTTCTCATTAGTCCATATGTTGCAGCCAGTTGGAGATGCTGGTTGATTGAATTTGTTGTTGAGTGCCACGCTTACAGGAATTCTCGCGCCGTCGGTCGTTTCCTCTGGCTAATAGTCTTGTGCGGTCCAGTCTAACTGATGTCCAAATGATCAATATGTATGGAAATCAGTGAATTCCGGTCCGTCGCGTACGGCCCAACTGGTTTCATGTAGTCTTGTGCTGATTTTTCGACCTGTTGTCCGACGTAGTTCTTTTCGCAGCTCTGCTGAAATCTTGTAGACCACCTTCGACTGTTCTTCTTTGCCACTTTGCTTTCGTGTTGTTGAAGTGGTTGCGGACTGGTCGATGCTGGTTTTATGCTCAATTCGATTCCAAGTGGCCGAAGTACCCGCGCTGCGATTTCGGAGATATGTTGGATATAGGGCAGAGTGCGTCTGCTTCTGTTTTCTTCTGGGTTTCTTTGTTGGGGGCGGTTGAACCTGTTGCGTAGTATGAAGCTTCTTGGATATCCATTTTTCTTGAAAACTTTGAACAGATATTCTTCTTCTTTTCTCCTCAGTTCATCTGTACTGCAGTGGGTTGCCGCTCTTTTGAATAGAGTTCGGACGCAGCTGCGTTTGTGAGTGTTTGGGTGCTTGCTGTGAAAGTTCAGTATTTGATCCGTGTGTGTGGTTTTCCGGTAGACGCAGGTCTCTAACGTTCCATCGCTTGTCCGCTTCACTTGAACATCCAGAAATGGTAAACAGCCGTCAACTTCAGTTTCCTTGGTAAATTGGATTCCGGTAAATACACAATTGAGCAGTCGATGTGATTCATCTAGTTCTGTACGTTTCATAATCACGAAGGTGTCGTCCACGTAGCGGATCCATAATTTTGGTCGGATTATTGGTAGGGCAATTCGTTCTAAACGTTGCATAACTGCTTCAGCAACTAAGCTGGAAATCGGTGATCCCATTGGCGTTCCTCGGATTTGTTCATATATCTTTCCATTGAACTTGAAGTGCGTTTGAAGACACAGCTCGATCAGTTCCATTAAACTTTCGTTTGTCAATCGATTTCCATTATGTTCCGTTCCTTTTTCATTGAGTAACGATGATATAGTTTGCTTGGCGAGTGTTCTGTCGATTGACGTGAATAGTGCCGTTACGTCGAAAGAAACCATTAGTTCGTCCTCTTCGATCTTCACGTTCTTCAGTTTCCGCCAAAATTGTTCGCGGCGTTACCGAAATGTTCCGACCTGCTACTATTATAACAATTTTTCTCCGCGCTCTTTCGATAACTGTATGTTGGTCTCCGGGCAAAGAAACATTTGGGCCGCAATGGAATATTTTTCTTTGTGTATTTTTTTGGTAATCCGTAGAATCTTGTATAGTGGATTCTTTCGGCTTCTTCTCTCGGTTCTTCTACTCCATTCAGTTGTCCCAGAACTTCATTTCTTCAGGTTGCGTTGATTTTCTTTTCCAGTCGTTTTGTCAGGTCTCGTTATCCGTCTGTACTTGTTGTGTCACTGAGTTAGTTTGTTCAGCTTCTCGATATATTCTGCCTTGTTCCATTACGACGGTCATTCTTCCTTTGGCAGCGGGAAGTATAACGATGTTCTGGTTCGTTTCATTTGTTCAGCTGTGATTTCCTTTTATGATTGAGGTATGTTTATGTTCCTGTAAGTGCGGGTACAATCTTTGTCGGACTTCTCGCGCGTATCTTCTGATAGGTATGAGAACTTCAATATCGACTCCGAAATTAAGCGACAAACTGGGTGTGATCAGCGTGTTTTTCAAGTTGAGTTGGAGGCCACGGTCCCGAAATGCGTGTTCGTTCTCAGTAAGGGGTCTGTTGGATAGGTTTTTCTTGACCCAAAGTTCCCCGCTGGTATTGTCCTGATAAGGGGTGATATTGTGAATTTTGTTTTCCAGGTCACGCCGCTTGTTGGCTTTGGCTTTTCGGGTCGTTATTGTGATGGCGTTTTCTAAACGTTGCGTCAGTTCAGGTCCAAATCGTTCTTCACACTTTTGTCTCTCAATGTTGATTATGTCTGCGTATTTCTTCAAGCGGTTGTGTGCATCTGAAATGAGCATTCCCAGCCATTCTCGGTTTTGATGTTCCATTAGTTTCCACGCACGTGGATTGTTGATTGGGGGTCGTCGTTGTAAGGATTTCGGGGTCAGGTTTCTGCGTTGGCACTCGTGTAGGAAAAAGAGTTGTTCATATGTTGCAGCTGTTCTTCCACTAAAGCTTTCCCAGCGTCTGGCGTTTTTAAGCGTTGATCGCCCAAATTGTTCAGCAATAGAGGAAAATATTCGTAGCTCAGGATGTGGATGGTGCTCACCTTGTGTTCGCCGAGCTTGCGTAGTTGTTCTTGGACGTTTCGTCATCAGGCTAGATGACATCATCAGCAAAACGTCTTTCGAAGCGTCTTGTAGTTGGAATTCGTTGGTTATTATACCGCTTGTCTGTCCGTTCACGGTCACTCCCGCTGATTGGTCGAGTTCATGTTATGCCTTCTCCTTGAGCGGTTTCTCATTGTTCCATATGTTGCAGCCAGTTGGAGATGTTGGTTGATTGAATTTGTTGTTGAGTGCCACGCTTCCAGGAATTCTCGCGCCCGTCGGTCGTTTCCTCTGGCTAATATTCTTGTGCGGTCCCAGTCGAACTGATGTCCAAATTGATCAATATGTATTGAAATCAGTGAATTCCGGTCATGTCTGCGTACTGCCAACTGATGTTCATGTAGTCTTGTGCTGAGTTTGCGACCTGTTTGTCCGGCGTAGTTCTTTTCGCAGTCTCTGCATGAAATCTTGTCGACGACATTCGACTGTTCTTCTTTTGCCACTTTGTCTTTCGTGTTGTTGAAGTGGTTGCGGAGTGTTGATGCTGGTTTATGCGCAATGTCGATTCCAAGTGGCCGAAGTACCCGAGCTGCGATTTCGGAGATATGTTGGATATAGGGCAGAGTGCGTCTGCTTCTGTTTTCTTCTGGGTTTCTTCGTTGGGGGCGGTTGAACCTGTTGCGTAGTATGAAGCTTCTTGGATATCCATTTTCTGGAAAACTTTGAACAGATATTCTTCTTCTTTTCTCCTCAGTTCATCCGTACTGCAGTGGGTTGCCGCTCTTTTGAATAGAGTTCTGACGCAACTGCGTTTGTGAGTGTTTGGGTGCTTGCTGTGAAAGTTCAGTATTTGATCCGTGTGTGTGGTTTTCCGGTAGACGCAGGTCTCTAACTTTCCATCGCTTGTCCGCTTCACTTGAACATCCAGAAATGGTAAACAACCGTCAACTTCAGTTTCCTTGGTAAATTGGATTCCGGTAAATACACAATTGAGCAGTCGATGTGATTCATCCAGTTCTGTACGTTTCATAATCACGAAGGTGTCGTCCACGTAGCGGATCCATAATTTTGGTCGGATTATTGGTAGGGCAATTCGTTCTAAACGTTCCATAACTGCTTCAGCAACTAAGCTGGAAATCGGTGATCCCATTGGCGTTCCTCGGATTTGTTCATATATCTTTCCATTGAACTTGAAGTGTGTTTGAAGACACAGCTCGATCAGTTCCATTAAACTTCCGTGTGTCAATCGATTTCCATTATGTTCCGTTCGTTTTTCATTGAGTAACGATGATATAGTTTGCTTGGCGAGTGTTCTGTCGATTGACGTGAATAGTGCCGTTACGTCGAAAGAAACCATTAGTTCGTCCTCTTCGATCTTCACGTTCTTCAGTTTCCGCAAATATTGTTCGGCAGAGTTGACCGAATGTTCCGAATCTGCTACTAGGTATAACAATTTTCTCCGCAGCTCTTTCGATAACTTGTATGTTGGTCCTCCGGGCAAAGAAACTATTGGGCGCAATGGAATATTTTCTTTGTGTATTATTGGTAATCCGTAGAATCTTGGTATAGTGGAGTCTTGCGGATTCATTCTCGTTTCTTCTACACCATTCAGTTGTCCCATGAACTTCAATCTTCTCAAGGTTGCGTTGATTTTCTTTTCAAGTCGTTTTGTCAGGTCTTCGTTTATTCGTCTGTATGTTGTTGTGTCACGGAGTAGTTGTTCAGCTTTCTCGATATATTCTGCCTTGTTCATTACGACGGTCATTCTTCCTTTGTCAGCGGGAAGTATAACGATGTTCTGGTCTCGTTTCAGTTTGTTCAATGCTTTGATTTCCTGTTTATTGAGTGAGGTATGTTCTATGTTCCTGGTAAGTGCGGGTACAATTCTTCGTCGGACTTCTTCGCGCGTATCTTCTGATAAGGTATGAGACTTCAATATCGACTCCAAATTAGCGACAAACTGGGTGTGATCAGCGTCTTTCAAGTTGAAGTTGAGGCCGCGTCCGAGAATGCGTTGTTCGTTCTCAGTAAGGGGTCTGTTGGATAGGTTCTTGACCCAAAGTTCCCCGCTGGTATTGTCCTGATAAGGGGTGATATTGTGAATTTTGTTTTCCAGGTCACGTCGCTTGTTGGCTTTGGCTTTTCGGGTCGTTATTGTGATGGCGTTTTCTAAACGTTGCGTTAGTTCAGGTCCAAATCGGTCTTCACACTTTTGTCTTTCAATGTTGATTATTTCTGCGTATTTCTTCAAGCGATTGTGTGCATCTGAAATAAGCATTCCCAGCCATTCTCGGTTTTGATGTTCCATTAGTTTCCATGCACGTGGATTGTTGATTGGGGGGTCGTCGTTGTAAGGATTTCGGGGTCAGGTTTCTGCGTTGGCACTCGTGTAGGAAAAAGAGTTGTTCATAGGTTGCAGCTGTTCTTCCACTAAAGCTTTCCCAGCGTCTGGCGTTTTTAAGCGTTGATCGCCCAAATTGTTCAGCAATAGAGGAAAATAAGCGTAGCTCAGGATGTGGATGGTGCTCACCTTGTGTTCGCCGAGCTTGCGTAGTTGTTCTTGTTTCTTGTTAGTATACTGTTATATTATAAAGTGGGACAAATAGTTGTTATGTTTCCATTTCTTATTATTTCATTATTGATCACATAATTTTATAATTTTGGAATAAATGTGGCAAAAATGCAATTTTTTAAAACAAGTTTTGCAATGAGTTATACATACATGTTTTCAAAATCTTATTGATATTAAAAGGAAATCATTTCCTTGTGAGTAATGAGATATAGGGTAAATTTCGTTCCAAAATACTGACGGTAACTGAAGTTACCAACTCAAAGTATCCTGGAAAATATATACATCCAACATAAAAATCAATCATGTGTTTATTTAATTCAGAATTAAGCAGAATAACACAAAACATTCCCTAAAATAATAATATCGAATTCCCGTAGATAAAAGGTTGAATCATCCGTTGATTCGTATCTTACAATCGTAGGATGGTTTACTTAACTTCTATTTTGCAATGACGCGCAACTGATAGAGGGTGTACAACATGTTCTCTCAATTAAGTGTTTTTCTTTATTTGCAGTTGTGTATCGGTTTGCAACAGAGATGATAATGTCTGTATTCCAATAACTTCTATTTAATTGTGAACAAAAGGGCCAAATAGTAACATAGCTGTGATTCTCCTGATCCTATTTATGAACATATCACTACTAATTTCTCGCTTTTTGCCTTCATCAGTTGCGGACAGCAAGATTAGCTTCAGTGAGGCCTGGAATAGTGGATAAGTGGTAAACAAAGTTTTTACTCGATTGCTAATGTCAATCAGATTAGCTCAGCAAAACTTTTGATTACCGAACCATAAAATTTTGTAAGTGCCGGGGATGTGAGCACTCGAACAACTGTTCATTTCAATTCAATGATTAAATAATAACTAATTTGTTGAAATGTAAAATAATATTTTTTGTATTTTTTTAAAAATTTGGTTTAACTCAGAAATCCATATTGACATGCTATTCCATAACATATGACCAACACGACCAGTATCCTTCGGTTTGCACCTGATCAGATAGGGACAAAAATATCATAATTCTTATGAATCATAACTGTGGTGGATGGGTAAACTAATTGTATTATGTAATCCACTGTTGCATCTCGTTGACATGGCTAACACTTCAACACATTTTATGTATGTGAACAAATGTGCTTGAAAATGTGTCCTGTCATACTCATCCAAAAACAGTTACTTACAAGTTCAGTTGATTTAACTCAGTTTGCTTCAATAGAATCCTTTGCAACATGGCCAACGATGTTAAACTCATCCACAAAGGTCAATGCTGCATTTTGATAATGATATTTTTGTTTTACTGACAATTGTGGATCACAAAATAGACCAATTTTTATAAAAATGAATCTGAGCGATTATTCAGGATTTATAATAAATCTAATAAAGGGATGTTTGTGAAAGTTAACAAGTGGTGTTCTTTTCGTCCGACTGACGACAATAACTACAGAATAATTGTGTTTTTTAAATAATAAAAACATTTCACAGCTAGATTGCAACTTAGCTCCTTGTTAAACGAAATGATTGTTTTTGAAACCTTAAAGCCACAGCATTTCCACTGATATACTCATTGCCCAAGCGAATTTAACGACACTGCCAAACTTGAGTTGATATATATTGTGTAACGCAGATTGGAAATTCCACATTATTTAGCTAAAACCATAGTCTGATGACACCTACGGTGGACAATTAATGAATATGTAATAGAATAGTGCTTGTTACGCATGTGATTAAAATAGCTTAATAATATACGAGGTTTTTTTACAATCCAGAAACGTGAGCATTAGGGATGTAGGTTACTGTTCAATATAAACAAGTAGGCAATATTTTACAATCGCAATCTTCTTGTATGGTTTAAAATGATCAATTCTATAAACAATTTTAATTAACGTTTAAAAAAATTATAAAAATAATACTTCCTGATAGCTCTACCATTTAATGCACAAGTAAATGTTAATATAATCATAAGATTGCATAAATCATGTCCGTTTCGCAATTTGTCATCGAATCTCAAATATTTTCTAATTCTGCGAATTAATTTGTTAACACCTTCCAGTAACTTAAACGAAATGTTAGCACGATTGATTGAAATAAGTTGGACCCTTCACTGCTGCAAATTCAAGGAAAGTCGTATGCGTTCTTGGTGAAGTTGCCGTATATCCAACAAATAGTGCTATGTCCAATTACAGGTGGTGGTTGCATTGCTACTTAGTTTCCCTATGCTGAATACTAACCCAGGTCTAACGAAGATTCTGTTAAAAAAGAGAAACGTTACCCAAAACTGCTTCAACCGATTATGTTTCAAAATAATTTTCCATGAATATGACTGCAAGATCGGTCCGAAACATTTTTCAACTTATTTTGATCAACATGTCACATCGGCATAACCAAAGTATTAAGGTGACATCGGCAAAGAAATATGTTCTCAATGACCGAAAGTGAAACTATGATAATGCATTAAAAAAATTCCCAATGTTAGCATTATTAAGTAAATGTTTTAATTATGTATAATATGTAATTATTTATAATATTCTTAATACTTGAGCGACAAATTTCAATCTGGAAAAAATCGATGTGTAACAAATATTTCAGCGGTTGTGAGGCGGTGGCAAATCCTCGCTTGAAAATACATATTCTGGCATGTTGTGTTTCTAAATTTTGTTTTATATCGGAATCATTTCCAAAGTTATCTGTGAACGAGCGACAAAACACCCATTTATAAAATATAACTATTCTAATATATTTCAAAATTAGTTGTTTTGTTTCGAATGATGTGAAATTCAACATACGAAAAAGCAAGTTGCCGAACTTTAACAAGGATGTTCCGTTGACGTATCGAGTGTGTACTGATAACTTGTTATTAATCTCGTTGGAAAAATATTTTGGATTATGTAATGTTGGAAACCAGAAGAACATCGTTCACTTCCAGAATATATACCGACAGGCCAGCTGATTGTAAGGTATATTTTAAAGTTTATTTGGTAGATTTTCGCTGGTAACGTTACCAAGGATAATGATCGTCTACATTTGCCTTACGATAAATTATGCGGTAGAGCTAGGGGGTCCGTGGCTGCAAAAAGATATTGGTATCTTCGATAAAATCTATCACAGAGCAACAAAGTTAGTAATGGTTCTTCGCAAAGTTTCTTACACCGATAGATTGCGTTGACTGGTTCTATGTGTCTTTTATGAAGGAGTATACGGCGCGATATAATTCTGACCTATAGAATTGTGTCTAACAAAAGACATCCAATCGGGCACAGTTACTGGCCGATCTTTTTGCAATAATTGTGTCTATATTCATATAAAGATTTATCACTTTGAGCAACGGCAATAGTTTAAACGTGCACGACTTAGGGATAGCTTTCACATACAGAATAAATTTGGGTGAATTTGGGTGTGACGATTTATTCAATATATGTGAATGGTTGCATGCGCGTGCTTGCTAAACCAGTCTATTACCAAACGAATTTCTTTTGGAAAATGCTAAGTGAATCATTGACAATCCGGGTGCATAATTTTTATGGAATGTCCGAAGGTTATTTATTTTGAAAACATTTCCACGAAAGACACTGAAAATACCCGGAATTTTTCCTCATTTCATTTGCTTAACATTATGCACCGAAGAACAATAACATTCTTAACTCAGCGTCAATGTTCTAAGTATTGTTCGACATTAACAGTTTCATGAGGTTTTGCTGAAGTCCCCGTATGTGTTATTTGTCTGAGTGATGAAAAAAAGTAAAAAAAACCCTTCTTAATCCAGCTCAGTTATTTTATTCATCTAGCGTATGATTTCAATCTCATTGCACCTCATATGATTTATTTACATTAATTATGGCCTTAATTGGAAGCTCTTAGCAAAATATGTATTCCAATTGTTATGTGATTCACAAAAGGCTCTTAGCTGTTTAATTCCCGAACGAACTATTTCCAATTTTCTTCTATAATTATTATCATAAATTTGATTAATGTGTTTATATTTGACAGGTAATGAAAACGAATGCCACAGTTAGCTGTGAAACGGAAAGATATTTTCTGTTTGAGGAAATATTCATCATGCTATTAATTCGAGTGACTATTCAAAATTATCTGGCTATAATCGAAAAGAAAATTGAAATTAAAATGACTTTCCCCAAGTTGCATTGTCTAATGACCACGGGAATCACATGAGATTCACAATTGACATGAATTCATCAGTTTCATTGGATTTTGAAGCTCATTTTGGTTAGAAATTAACTGTCTTTAGATTGTTCGACAAAAATTATGGTTTTGCAAAACTAGATGCATACGCATAGTTAAATTGGTCCTGATTTAATTAAAGCAAGTTATCGTCAGAGAGAATCTCAGAACATATGTATAGTGTTTTCAAATAGGTGATTTTGGTCTTTCAGAATTTGTCACTACTGAAAGTAGTTAAACATCAGCATGGTTTCTTCCAAGCTGATGAACGTTCCTACTTCCGGTGAAGCAGTTTTATTTACTAAGAAATAAACATTTCGCTGATCGAATACAGGAAAAGTATTCATCTACACTAAAAACTAGTATAATTAAATGTTTCATCCCATAAATGTAGTTTGCAGGACAAATATGTGTAATTTTGAATAGGTATTATATGTGTCTAAAGTTTCATTAATACTTTTGAAAAAGTCCAAAACTAATGTGTCAATGAAATAAAATTGTTTCAGGATTAAGTTAAGAAAGCACACTCTCTAATTGAGAATTTTTCCATATAATTATTTGCGTTGATATAATGTGAAGACCGGACACGAATTTGCTACACATGCTGAGCAAGCCTACGCAAGAAATGCAGGACATTGGTGATAACGGCAGTTTAATCGGCATTTCGATTCGTACAATTCAGTATTTGTATTCAACCTCCGAATAAATAAATAAATCTTGACGTGAACGGTGGAATGCTTAAAATTTTGCACCAACTTTTACGTTAAATGCTTTGGCTGTTTGATTGAAATACATACTAAATGTGATAAAGCCCTAACGTGATATGTTTTATTAACAAGGTTGATTTACCAGGTGTTTGCTACGTATGTGGTGCATGTCGAAGTAAACAGCATACCGATACGACTACAAATCCTCCCCACGAGGCAAAGCTGGAATCTCGAATAGAGATTTTGTAAAATTGCTATTGAAAACTTGAGGAAACATTTAAACCGCTTTTGGTAGATACACTTGCAAACGCAATTCGACCCGAGAAAAAAAGTTGCTCAAGACAAAAAGGAAAAAGAAATTACACCAATAACTGCTTCCTTATCTTAATGTAATGATAGCTCATCCGGAAGTAATAAAGATGAACCTACTGAACCCTGTTTACCTAGGTCCTCATCTGGTAAAATTGTGAACACTTTGTCCTGGACTCCCCGTCGTCTAGTTGCTAGATCCGAGCCTCCCAAAAAAGCAATATTACCGCTCATTCTACTAAGACAGATATCGCTCTCAGTGTAATCTGCACAAGTATCCCGGAATCGACAGATTCACTTTTCTCAGCAAGAAAAGCACATGAGCTCAATGAATCGACTAAGCTCTGTACACACATGGGCTTGAAAGCTTTAGTACCTACATCGATGACGCGCTTAACCCGACATGAAAGACTCCCCTCACGTAGACCGGCCGCGCCTATTAAGGGTGACATTGCGAAATAAATCTGAAATGGAGAAGTCATCCTCAATGCGTATCTACTCGGTGCTTGTGCCTGTTTGACCTGCCGAGTACAAGCCGACATACCTTGGTGGGAAAGGAAAGGTCGATCCACTCGTCGAGACCACTCTACCTCACGTAGTTTATTATTACTCGGTGTCCCCGAAAATGTTAATGCAGTATCAGCATCGGAATCAAAGCAACATGATTTGAAGCAATGCTTATACATTGCCGATAGTATTGGATCTCGTGATTCCATTGTAGTAGATACTGTTAGAATACCCATATCCTCCAACTACAAATGCAATGGGCCCAGTCCTCTGAAAATCACTTTTCTAACGACTGAAATGGCTATCGCTATGAACACCGACTGCAACTCTAACCGCTCAAAACATCCACCAGACGTGAGACTAAGTGTGCCCAAGCGTGTTTCCTCAATGAAACCCTGAGAACCATCGCAACCACAGCCTGATTGCAATCTTGTTATTGACAGTTTAAATGTTACCCAAAAAACGTTAAGGGTCGAGCTCATCGCGAGTCAGACCAATAGTTACAGTACACGATTCGACATTGTGTAAGACAAATACGATCAGGTGCATATATACAAATGCTTAGTGTTTAACTAACAAATTAGCTGAACTATGTGAGCTTTGTGATAGACTCTCACTCGATTTGGTTGCAGTTACAGAGACTTGGTTCCAGCCCTGCATGACTGATGCTGGGCTTTTGATTCCAAAAATGTCACTACTTCGTCGCGATCGTGATCGAAGATCCAGTGGAGTAGTTGCAGTCTACTATCACGAACGTTTAGCGCAGTGTAACGTCATCGATCTTCCTGACCTCAGCCTTCCTGATACGATGTGGTGTTCAGTAAAACTAGTCAATGGAGATGAATGTACGAATGGCATCATTTAACGCTTGCCATCATCCGACAGCTCATACAATGATAAGCTCATCGAATCATTGCAACACATCACAAGATGCCAGACTATGCTATTGCTAATCATTGGCGATTTTAATCTCCCGCATCTGTTTTTGAGAGGTGAGCACTACCTGCATTCGTTTGAACATAAATTCAAGGAGGTTATAGAAATTGCTTCACTACACAATCACGTTGACCAGCCAAATCGCTGGCGGGGTCTTGACCAACATTCAACCCTTGACCTTGTCTTAACGCCTGAGGCAACTGCAGTAGAGGGTATACAATACCTGGCACCACTGGGGAAGAGTGGTCATGTTGTGCTTTTGTTTGATTATGTATGTAGTGCGGAACGATTGTGTGAAAAAAGACTAGTCATAAAGAAAATACAATTTGAATCCTTAAATATCAGTCTCCGGGATGCACACACTCATAAGTTTGATTCAATGGATCCTGGCTCATATTACAATTCGTTTCTAAATTATCTCAATTCGAAGATTTACGAAAACTCGATTTTTATACCACACAAATGCAGCTACAACAACCCGTTTGTTATTTGGAGTAGAACTGAGAAATGGTTAGCTGTTAAGCGAGAGTCTTGGGTAACTCATAAGACGTTTGGTACGGAAGAATCTTGGAAACGATTCTGTAAGATACGGAATCAAGTCACGACTTTTGTAAGAAACGATCGCAAGCAATTCCAGTGGAACTTGCTTGAGAGAATGGGAAAGCATCCTTAGCTTCTCTACAAGATAATAAATGAACGATCAAATATCAAACCAGGTGTATTCTTTGTACCAACACCTCATGGATTGACCCACACTGCCCAAGATACCGCCGACGATTCAGCAACGTTTTACTCATTTGTCTTCAATCCAAAGCGTTGTATACCATATCAAGTTTCATCAAGTTCGCTACATTTCGAATTATTAAGTGAAATGACTATCAACGAATACATGGTTGGGCGGGAACATTGTCGACTAAACGAAAAGAAGTACCCTAGCGCAGACAAAATTACCCCTGCCGTACTTCGCAGGTGTTGCGTTGCTCCTCTCACTTGCATGTTCAATCTCAGCTTAAGTGAATGAAAAATACCACCGCAATGGAAAGCAGGGATGATAACTCCTATTTATAAAGGCGGTAGCCGTTCAGACACAGCAAACTATAGTCCGGTAACGTTACTTCCGGTGATCTCCAAATTAATGAAACACATTGTGACTGCGCGCATAAGAGAAAATTTTGAAAACCAAATATTTTTGAACCGCAAGCACAACACGGTTTTCGAAGAGGTCGTTGCTGTTTATCTCACCTTCTTACCACGGTCGAGGATTGGACCAAGGCACAGACGAAGGTGAGGCTGTCATGCGTGCTACATGATATTTCCGAGGCTTTCGATAGAGTGAACCATGACATTATTAATTGAAAGCTCCAATCTTATGGAATAACGGGAATAGTGCTGAATTGGATGAGGGACAATCTTACTGATAGATACGTCCGAGTTCGCGTTGGCAGCACCTTATCTAGAAAAATAGACGTCACGAGTGGAGTTCCGCAAGGCTCGGTGCTTGGACCTCCTCTATTATTGATGTACATGAACGATATAGTAGAGGATATTGGATGCAACTTGATATTATTTGCCGATGATATTAAAATTTGGAAACGTGTCAGGTCTGTTAATGACTGTATGGCGGTTTTACAACTCGGGACTAAACATCCTTATTTCGTTGGTCACAGTTAAATGACTCACCATTTAACCCTGCGAAATGTAAAATGCTGCAGCTTGGAAAATCTCTGCACCACACGTATCAGCTTGGCACGCAAGGTCTCGTCCTGGACCACCGCAATCTCGGTATCTGGGTTTTGTTTAACCTTAAGCCTGGACATCACTGACGGATGGTGTACAATAAATCTTGCCGTATCTTGAGTCATCTCAAAAGAATATTCAGAATTTTTACGCCCGAAACACTTACCGGGTAACTAACACGTATATACGTCCGGTTATGGAATATTCCTTCTAAGCCTGGGCACCATGGCTGAAGTAGGATATCGAAATCCTCGACAGGATTTATCATTGTGCAACAAAGTTGGTCTCCCGGTACAGAAATTTGCCTTTCACCGAGCGAATCTCATAACTGAACCTACACGATTTTACCCAACGACGGATACGTTGTGACCTCGTGTTGAAATTCAAAATCCCACATACTGAAAACCATCCCCTTAAACACTTGCTAAATCCCAATGTCCTTACTCGAACACGAACACATTCAAAGGCTTTAAGCATTCCGCATTCTCGATTGGATATACATCGAAATTTTTTCTCCGTAAGAATTTGTTTCACTTGGAACTATTTGCCTGAATAAATCAGACGATCAGAATCTGTTGAGGTTTTCGCTCTCAAACTCGATGAATTTATGATTAACCATGCGGTATGCGAATGTCCCTATTGATGTTTGAGATATTTTATATTTTTATATATATTTTTATATGTTTCATATACCTTGTCATCCTATGGTTATTGTTAAGCTTAATGCTTTTCCTACCATACAATTTTCTGAGTTTCTGAGTTCTGAGTTTTTGTAAATACAATCTTGAACGGTTTCTCGTATAACCGATAAAACCGTGTAACATTTTAAAACTTAATATGTTGCAACGCCCCACTACACAGTGTCTACAAAACTGTTGCAGTTTTATATTAGAATATTATTTATTTCTATTATTCGTTAAAATCGAGTAAAATCGAAATAAGTAACTATAAAAATTTGCATGACAACTAAAACGAAGCAAGTTTTCGTATAAACAAAAAATCAAGGTTGTTGTTAATAACTAATAAATATATGTTGCGGTGTATGTGATGAATTAGCAAATTTTAATTTGGGATGCATAATGGAGTTTTCCCAAAACGCTTAACAATGAACATAAGCTTGTAAAATTGGCAGAAGGAACGTATACATATTAAATAATGCCGAGTAATTAGAATCTGCTCTTGAATTAATTGAATTAGGATAGCCACATCATGTTTTAAGCATGCAAGCTTTTTAGTCACGTATTTCTAAACCATCATTATTGCCTTTTATATCAAACTGTGGTTTTTTGCATTCACGTGCAACCAAACGAGACAAGACGTTTTAGCCCGCCCGCTAATCCGCTCACCAATTTAAGCAAATTGCTAGAGGATATACGAGACGTTGTATGTGAACTGATGTACTGAGATGATCTGACACATTTGAAACGAGTTGATGGGTCAATGAACCCTTTGTTCTCGTTGATTATTGTCAGCGATTCAGAAGCAAACCGAAGGATATATATATATGACAAAATACATGATCATATATTGTTGCTGTATCCCCGACAGTATATGCTAATCCTTGTAGAGTAACTTAGGATATCATTCCATATGTTCTATCAGCATCCAATGATGATTATGCTTGTCTGCGCAGATAAGGACGTCAATTGGTTTCATTTTTCGAAATGTTTTCGTAATTGGTCAGTTCGATTGATCCTTTGTGTAGCGCATGCCAAATTTGGCATGGGTATCCAATTCAAAGCGAGTACGTCCACCTCACTGATTGCTTTGCGAAGGCCAAAGTAAGCTACACTCATGATACTTTTGGGGTCATCAGATGACGTCCTGGCGCCGCACACGAATTTGAAGAACAAAACTAGGTTGTTAATTGGCCCGGAGAAATAGGATAATGCACTGACTGGACTGCTGTTTCTTAGCGTTTCAAAAGTAATTCTTTTGATTGAAGATTGGTCGGTGCCTCTCTGCGAGTGAAAAAAATTTACGAGGTTGTAAATGAAATAAGTTACATCATATAGCGGAATTTTTACTCAAGTAATTGATGTGTGTGCAATCGTTTGATGTAAAGCTCCGTAAGGTGGAAATCACCCATCATGAGTAGTTGGGTTCCGCCCAGCTTTCCAGCGTTATTCATTAATTATATCAGCATTTTGTTGTTGGCTTCTGTTGAGGTGGTTGAGTGATTAATTACACCAAGGATGTAGGTTTGTCCAGATGTCAGGAGTAAACTACACCACATGGTATCTTGGAGCGCAAATCGTGTTTTCGAAACCATTGTTGATTAAAACCTTTGGTGGCTAAACACAGCTACGCAACACTTGTTTTGGCGCGTTTCGCCGAAGACGGATCGTGTTGTGAATTCCATGATCGCAATCTTTCACCTGATTGCGGAAATACGTTACGGTTACAGCAATAATATCGACAGAAAACTAATTGCTGAAATGCATTCACTCATCTATTTTGTTTCGCAATCATTCCGCACTTGTGAATATACAGTTACAACTGTTTTTTATGCACTATCGTCTCTGCGATGTAGATACACAGTTTGTAGTCATGTTGTTGTTGTTTATCATCCTCAGTATTATTTGCAATCTCTGAAAAGCTGAGTAGGATAATACTCTGCTCATTACTCTTCTTACGACCAGCAATAGGTCCTTCTCTTTTCAACCAATTTATATCGGTGTAGATTCGAATATTCACTATGGAAGATAGCGTAGCAAATAAGAATTTAATGCAACAGTTTCCATATATTTCTCAATATTAGGTGCTATTTTCAGTTGACGTGGTTCACATGAATAAGGGTAGCGTTGATGGCGAAACAAACGTTCAACTACTGTATGTCTGATTGTTTCAGAACCCATCAACGTAGAGAGGTTGGAACATTGTTCTAGGTCGTGTCTCTGACTATTAGCAAAAACTGTCTAGCTGGATTTCTGTGTGTTGGTACAGATTTGACTGAGATTGTTTGAGGTCTGAGCAATATGACCATTTGGATTTAAATTCAATAGTTTCAGTTAAAATTTCAGATCAGCAGAAAGCTTGGTCTTGTTAACCTATTTAATGTCAGAGGTGTTTAGTTCAGACATGCCGTTGAGTGTCGATTTTATAAAGGATGAGTCTTGACGAGGAGAGCGCTCCGCAAGGCACTCTGGCAGATTTATAATAATTGAGTGTCGCGGCAGGAATGATCTATGAATATGTATATTATGTCTGGTTGGCATAACAGTCTATATTTTTCGATGTTCCCGTAGTTGTAACGGCAAACTATGCGTTTTGAACCTTGACTAGATTTTCCAATTATACCTCCAACGTTTTATGCTGAGCTCTAAGCTCAGCATCCACGTTTCATCGCTCGGCACTTGTTGAAGCAAGCAGACATGTGTGAGCATTTGTGACACATGAGAGATTTGACCATGTGATTAAGTAGTTTGTTGGTTATTGTGGTATTGTGTGGTCAAAGGTCAAAGTGTAATTTGTCACCAGATTTAGCCGCAAGTCGTCAGTATCACTTTGAGAATGTTGGTATAAATGTCTTGCACGCGGTGTAATCCTCCCAATTGTTCCCGACAGTAGTAAACACCGATGAAATCAATGGACGAACAAAGGCCACAAAATCCATTATTGCTGCGTGATTAGTGTGTGAGTAGCTCCGTCGTAGACAACTCTAAAATTAACCTTAAAATTCAGACACACAGATCTGGAAGAAATTAGATTTATATATAATCTATCGGGGTCAAATTAATCCAAGCCTAATCAGGTCCATTGTTTTCGTAGACCTGCAGCAAAATCTTTTGTTGGTGATATAAACATGAAGTTTCACTGCACTAAAGTTCCCGCGCGCAAAATTAGTTTTAATCGAAGTTTACGTGTCAGTCATATGCGAAAACAGATTCATGCCTTGCGATTCGTGCAAGGTCTCGAAGCCGATTAAGAAAAACAACTCCATCTAATTTAGCCTATGAAAATTGTAGAGAGTTTAAAACTGCACATATCGAATCACACTTTCCAGACCATCAAACTGCCGGGCTCTGCGTATAGATCTAATGCATTTAAATTTATCTCATCAATGAAAGCAAATTTGTTAACGATCGTTTAGGACATTTTTGTGTTTATGGTTTGACATATTATTTCCGAAATTGAACTTGGTTTCCCGAAAGATGGCAATGCTAATTCACACGTATGTTTATGTTGGATTCAATGAATAACAACTTTGTGCCGAAACTTATAGGAGGGCATCCTTTCGAATCTAATTTTATTTGCTGCACTCCAAGAACCCTCGAACTTTTTATGTCTTTCAAATCTTGCAAAATGTAATCAGACCAATTGCATGGTTGGAATTCGTAAGACTTTGAAATTCGCCAAGTCGTTAACCAAGGCAATTTTTTTCCCAACACGCTGTCTAGAATGTTATTCTCTTCTGCTGCCTATATATATATATATCACGTAGGGGAAAGGTTTAAATCTAAACCGTTTCAGAGCACAACTCAAGAAACGGAATGTGCTTATCCATAGTCCGTTGTTTTACGGAGATGCAGTCTGCATTGCTGGCTTCCAAACCTGCTTCAGTCGCCAGTTTACTGCTTCTCGTTGAAATCCAAATAATTCGTTTTGAAAATCTTCGTGAACAGAACAAAACTCCTTGTTGATGGAATAATTTGCCTCTCTGACATCCTAAACCAGTACACCATTTCTTATATTTTGGTTTATTTATTTTAAATAATCTCTTCCTAGGCAACGAGGTCGAACATTTGCCAGTTTTTCCTGTTTGAACATGATGGTATGCTGCCTTCACCTATTAAATATTGTAATGTACGGATCATCACGCTATTCATTGTTGATCGATCGGTCGAAACACTACGTGTGAACAGCGTTGAAATTTTTCCTGAACGAATGACCCTGAAAACAAGACAAAGAACCCCGCGGTGCATGTGTGCGGTTTGCCGAATGGTTGTAAGCCCCACGGCGAGATGTGCCACATGTTACGATTGCTTGTCAAACGTGCATGCAAAATGTGATAAGTCGTTGACCCCAGACGTGGTAGCGATTATTAATGGAGACATTTGTCCCGGTGTCTGTTATGTTTGCCAAGTTTGCAAAAACAAACCAAAGGTGACATCTTCCGAAGCGAAGACCACTGATAACACAATCGAGACACGTCTAAATGGCTTAGAATCCAGCCTAAAACACTTAATGAACGCATAATGAACGCGACAAAAATACCATTATTGCCGCACTCAGAGACCACTACCGAAAATTCAACAGAGAATTTGTCACATTCGAGCAGGCCGACATTTGCCCAGATAACTGCGCAAAATCTGACCAAAACTAAAAAGGATTCATCAGCGTTGCACACATGTCACGGAATTCAGAAAGAAATCCACATAGCCACCGTCAAAAACACGGACTCAAACTATAAACCAAAACCCACACGTATAAACCTCAGTGTGATATGTACCAACGTGACCGAGTCACAGGAAACGCTATTCGAAGCCAAACAGAAGCACGACTTAGTGGAGTGGCATAATCTTTGTAGTCAGATGAAACTGTCCGCAGTTACCCCCTCATCAATTGTTCGGCTACACCGTCACACGAATTCCCCCCGCAAAAATGATCCACGTCTTTTAAAAGTAACGTTGAAATCAGCTGAGGATGTGGAAAACGTACTTTTAAATGCTTACAAGCTTAGAGATGTTTCCAATTCTACAAGTCGTATCCTTCCGGATCTACCATGGTGGGAGCGAAGGACGACAAAGAAATATCGAGAGGAAAATAATCCAAGAAGTATTGTACTTCTGGGTGTTCCAGATTACGCTGCAGACGATCCTTCTCAAAAGTTTGAGCACGATCACAAACAGTGGAAATACTTAGCTGAAAAGATCGGCGTTAAAACATCCATACTTGTAAGCACTTTCAGGATGCCGATGTCTACAAACTATAAAGGGCAAGGTCCTAGCCCTCTGAAGCTAACCTTTTTGACAACCGAAATGACCGATAATGTCAAACGCGAATGGAAGTCAAACAGAAGATATCTACCCCAAAACGTAAAGTTAAGCTTGCCCAGGATCAAAACCGAAATTCAGCAAACGGATAGTACTGATCAACCTACGCCAAGTGTCACAGTTCAATTGGAACCTCATGCGCCACTTCAAAAAAACGTGAGCATTCCGACTCTGACAGAGTCGGACCCCCAATAACCTCTCGTGATATGAACACTACAAACTTTATTGATTGTTTATATACAAACACACAAAGTCTCTCTAGCAAACTGCTGAACCAAACAGCTTACACCCCGTCATTACTCATAAAAAACACAATTAAGTGCATCTATACGAACGCAAACAGCCTGATCAATAAGCTGCACGAACTCTCCGAGATTTGTGATGAAACGAACCCAGACATAGTTGCCATAACAGAAACGTGGTTCACTACCTCGTTTTCTGATCTAGAACTCTCTTTACCAAGCATGTCTTCATTTCGACGTGACCGTTTGAGTGATGGCGGAGGAGCAGCACTCTACTGCAAACAATCATTCATTTGCAGAGTTATGAATGACCAAAATCTGGATATACCCGACACGCTTTGGTGTACTATAACTCTTACTTCTGGTGACCAGTGCGTTATTGGAGTGATTTACCGTTCTCCAACCGCGAACCTCGAACTGAACAACAAACTGATTACTGCTTTGCACTATGTAACAACGCGATACAACACTCAAATTTTGATAATGGGAGACTTCAACCTTCCCCAGCTATATAACCGTGATGATCATCCACCAGAGACATTTGAACACGAACTTCGAGCAGTCTTGGATTACACACCCCTCTATAACCACGTTAAAGGATTTACTCGTATGAGGGGAGCTGACAGGCCGTCTACCTTGGACTTGATACTTACATCTGATCCTACCGCTGTAGAAACTATCATCTATAAACCGCCGATCGGACGGAGCGACCACGTTGTCCTGGAATTCGACTACGTTTGTAGTGCTAGGCGCAAATTTGACGGAATGAAATGCTTCAGAAAGGCAAACCACCGTACCCTTTGTGCCAAGCTTCAAAGCATTAGTCTCATACAGTTGGATTACTCCGATCCAGACAGTCATTGGCGCTCTCTCCTACAACACCTGAAATTTATATTGGAGAAACATTCAAACCTCGTCCCGAAGAAAAATCCTCGACGTAACAAATTTAAGCTACGTAGAAGGACCAAAAAATGGATGCAGCAAAGGGCAATAGCATGGAAGTTTCATAAGACTACAAATACAGCTGATTCTTGGATGCAATTTACGCGACTGCGAAATTAAGTTATCAGCTTGATTCGAGACGATAAACAAGCTTTTCAATCGCAATTGATTTCACAGATGCATCGGAATCCAAAGCTTTTATATGGACTTGTAAACGACAGAACAAATATCAAACCAGATGTCTTTGCACTAAGAACTTCATCCGAATTCACTGAATCCGTTGAACAAACCGCTGATTTGTAAGCAGACTTTTATGCTGGAGTATTTGCACCGAAATCCACAGAGCACGAACAGGAACCAAGCATCCGTTATAACCGTCCCGCTCTGAGTGAAATATTATTTACTCCAATGGTGGTTGCGCAGCACTTAAGAAAGTTAATCGCAAAGAAATCTCCGGAACCAGACGAAATTTCACCGAAGCTCCTCAAAATCTGTCATGTGCAGCTCTCGGAACCTTTATCTCGTCTGTTTAACGAATTGCTTCAAGTTAAGATGTAAGATTTAGATTTAAGATTTATGGTTAAAAAAGCAAATTGCTGTACAATACCATAGGATATACGCATAAAAATTATTTTAAAAAAATCGTTACTTTTTGATCATGTTCTTCATAGGTGGAGCAAAAATAATCCTCAATGGCAACACAGACTGAGGGAAAAGAATCTTTGGATGGACGGTAGTTCCGTGCGTTAAAATTTTATAGACATCAATAGGTAGGGGCCAACGCAGTAGTTCTCAACATAAGGTTTCGTAACCTTTGTTTAAAGATGTGCTCGTTCGATGAGGTAACAATAACTATCGGCAAGCTATTCCACAGGAAGCATACACGAACAGCGAAGAAGTGACGACGACAATTCAATCGTGAGTGTGGGATTTGAAGGGTCAAAGGGTGGCTGCGTGTGGGGACAACGGAACGAAACTTGAAGAGGTGTTTGAGAGGGTGGGATTTCGCGTAGATGATTCGATATGTCAGAGTGAGGTCGTGTAGGATACGTCTGCGCTCGAGGGTGCACAGTCCAAGTCTGGTCAGTCGCTGCTCAAAGGGTAAATTATTCAATCCGGTAACCGTTTTGGTTGCCTTGTGATAAATTCGTTCGAGGAGCGAGATGTTTTTTTCCATCCATGGCGTCCAAGCTTGTACAGCGTAGTCAACGACAGGATGTATGTAAGTGTTTAGTAATTTCACGAGTGAGTGTGGTGGGAAACGTCCGAAAATGCGTTTCAGTAAACCTAGCAAGCTGCACGCACGCTTGTAGACGGCTTCGCACTGTAGGCTGTTCTTCAAAGTGCCAGACACCAAGATTCCGAGATCTTTTTGTGATGTACTCCATTCAAGCGGGTGGCTGCCAAGTGTATAGGGAAAGGGAAAGGGTTTTCCGACTTGCAACATTTTGCACTTGCGGAAATTAAATGGCAGTTTGTTTTGGATTGACCACTGGTGCAGTTTATTCAAATCTCCTTGCAGAACTTGACAGTCCTCGATAGAGTTGACCTTCGTCCAGATTTTTACGTCGTCTGCGAATAAAACAAGCTTACATGCTAGTAAGTTCGGTAGATCGTTTATAAATAAGAGAAACAGTATCGGACCGAGAACCGAACCCTGAGGGACTCCGCTCGTGGCTTCAATTGTTCGAGAAGTTTCACCATCTATTCTGACTTTTACTTTGCGTCCAGACAGGTAACTTGTGAACCATGTTAGTAGGTTTCCGATGACGCCAACATTCTACAGCTTCTGAAGCAGTAAGGAGTGATTCACTCTGTCGAATGCTTTAGATATATCTAAGTAACCGGCATGAACGGAACCCCCTTGGTCTAGTGCTTGCGTCCAGTCATTTAGAGTCGTGAGTAAGTTAGACAGGCATGAATATGTTTTCCTAAATCCGTGTTGTGTGAAAGTTATTAGCTGATGGTTCTCGAGATGTTCAACAAGTCGTTCACACACCAGGCGTTCCAAAATTTTAGAAACCGCTGAAAGAAGCGTCACGGGGCGGTAATTCGCCGGATCAGAACGACTGCCCCCTTTGTAGATTGGTGTGATAACACCGGTTTTCCATTGAGTTGGTACGGTTCCCGTATTCAATGAGTGCCTGAATAGACCACTTAGTGGGCCACAAAGCTCCAGCTCGCATGACTTCAGAACAGCGGGTGTTATTCCATCCTCTCCTGGTGATTTGCGAACGTTCAGCCGGCGTAGATGCTTTCGCACAACCGTAGGATTTACCTCGATGTTGCTAAGGCATTCGACTTGTAGTGGGTGCGGCAAAGACGTCAGCGTTGACACGTTCTTTGGACAAAATACTTGCGCATAAAATGATATTAGGGCATCAGCTGTATCCTTGACATTATCAGTCAGTCCGTTCTCTGTCTGGATAGGAAATACACCTGGTTTAACCTTGGTCGCGGTGTTTACGATGGTGTACAGCAACTTAGGATGTCGTTCCATCTGGTCGATCAGCTTAAAATGGTGATATTGCTTGTCTTCTCGAATTAAGGACGTCACCTTGTTACGAAAACTACGAAAGTGTTCCCAAGATGCGTCTGTTCGTGTTATTTTATGTGCAGCCCATGCGGAATTTCGCATGGCTATCCACTTCCGAGTGCGGCTTCGGAGTTTGAAGCAAAATGTTCTTGATTTCCTTTTGGGAACACAGGTAGAATTTTCGTCTAGTTTTGTACCGATATAACTTAACAGACTAGAACAATGAGTATCTGCATTCGTAAGATCGAGATGTTTTTCCTCCATAATCGTAATGGCACCGCGAAGGCCGAAGTAATCGACTCTCCTGATGAACTTAACGTCACCGACGCCCTTCTGGCGTTGCACACGAATTCGAAGGACAACACAAGATGGTCACTTAGCCCCAAAGGACTATGATACTGCACTGACTCCACTGCTGTTGCTTCGGAGGTTAAAACCAGATCTAGAATTGACGATTCATTGAGGCCCCTTTGTCGAGTGAATGAATGGACATGGTTGTATAGGGGAGTGAAAGTGATAATCTCACGGAATTTGTACTCAAGGGATTGCTGAGTATGCACACTTTTGGTGTAGAGATGTGGGAGGTTAAAATCACCCATTATTAACAATTGGCATCCTCTAAGGTTTCCAGCGTTGCGCATCATTTGTAACAACGTTTCATTGTGGGCATCGGAAGAGTTGGGCGAGCGGTAGATCACACCAAGTATACAGTTCTCTCCAGTTTCCAAGCGAAGGCTACACCACATGGTGTCCTCTAGCTCAAACCTTGTGTCAGGTACAGCTGTGCATTGAAGACGTTCGTTATAATACAAAGCAACTCCACCACCTGATCTTGAACGGTCTCGTCGAAGTAGGATCATGTTGGGAAGTGCCAGCTCGCAATCGTTCACCTGATCGTAAAACCATGTTTCGGTAACAGCAATGATGTCAGCAGAAAACTGAGCGTTAAAGTGAGACAATTCGGCGATTTTGTTCCGCAAGCACTGTGCATTTGTGTATAGGCATTTAACAGTGGTTTTCGTGTGTAGCGAGCCTATGCGGATGATGTTTGTATGTCCGACCCCCTGAGAGCCGGACCATGATGTACTCGGTCCGACTCGGTTTGAGCCGGACCCACTACGTTTTTTGATGTATTGATTGCTTCCGTTTCGGTGGGAACGCTACCGTCTACCGCCCCCAGCCGCGAGTGTGTCTCACTCATTGGTTTGGGTGGGCTAAGTCTAACATCCTTGGGTAGTGTTCGTTTCTTTTTTGTCCATTCCGACCTTACTATTTCAGCCATAGCGCTGGTCAAGAACGTAATCTTCAGAGGTTTCGGTCCATCCCCCTTGTATTTTGGCGAAAAAGGAACTCGAAAAGTGTCCACAACAACGGCATTAGAAATATCGAGAGAACACGCAATGTAGCGCCATTGTTTGACGTCGTGCTCTACCGTTTCCTGATTCGATGCTTTAGAAGTATTTTCTGGTACACCAAGTAGAACTATACTTCGCGATACCATTTGTTCCCTGTCGTTCAAGCTGCCCTTCCTTTCCCACCATGGTACATCGGGATATATGCGGCAGTTGGAGTCGGAATCTGACTTGAGTAGGTATGCATTCAGCAATACGTTCTCGATATCAGCCTCGCATTTTAGTGTTACCTTGAGCAAGCGAGGTTGACCAATATGAGGTGAAGATGAATGGCGGGTTAGACGAGTCACCTTTTCTGCGTTTACATGTTCAATTTTCATTAGGTGACAAAGTTCAGACCATTTATCGACATCATGTTTCTGTTTGCTATCAAACAGGCTTTCTTGGGACTCGCTGACATTCGTACATATAACGTTCAGCCTGTATGGGGTGTTCTTTTTTCGTATCGGAAAGTCAGGCGTTTTAGAATTAAAAACCTTTGTGGCTTGACTTTGTGAGTCGGGTACAGCAGTTTTGGAGTGTACAGCTGAGGTCGACCGTAACAGCATATCTCTATAAGAATGTCCTAATTCTGTGGTCGTTTTAGCTGATTCCAAAACGGGAATAACCCTGCTTTTCTGCTTTTTTGGCACACGAGTAGCCTTGGTCTTAGATTCCTTCAATGGTGGTTCCGAAATCGATGTATTGATATGATGGTTTACATCAGTGATCACGTGCGTACTCACATGATTTACCAACATTTCTTCCATACGTCGAAGGCCCAACCAATTGATTGGAAGCTAAGACTAATTACACCAATTTACAAAAGTGGATGCCGTTCTAAAGTAAAAAATTACAGGCCTGGGACATTGCTGTCTTCGGTTTCAAAGGTTTTTGAGCGCATAATCTCTGCCAAAGTAGTGCGCCACCTGGAATCGGACGGACTCTTGACAATTGCCCAACACGTATTTCGCAGAAACCGCTCTTGTCTAACTAATTTGCTGACATGTTTGGACGACTGAACTAGTGTAGTGGACGCTGGAGGCAGTATTCATGCATGCTACCTTGACATTTCTAAAGCTTTTGACAGAGTTGATCACAACTTACTGCTGAACAAGCTAGAGAAACACGGTATTGCTGGAGGACTGTATGACTTGTTGCGAGACTATCTCAGCAAAAGACACGTACGGGTTCGAGTTGACGGTATACTATCGAAGGAAATCGACGTCACTAGCGGTGTTCCACAGGGATCCGTGCTTGAACCGATACTGTTCCTGATTTATATGAATGACCTGCCAACACCACGCGGCAGTAAGATGGTTCTGTTCGCAGATGACATGAAAATATGGAAAAAAATCAGCACTGCCGAGGATTGCAGTGTGCTTCAAATTGACTTGGATGCTGTGCAAATGTGGTTATCTGAAAATAACCTACCGCTAAACATACAGAAGTCTCAAATCATGCACATGGGTCGTGTGCTAAGCTTTTCTCATTCATACAAGCTTGGAAACAATATCCTGGAGTACACCAAAGAAGAAAAAGTCCTTGGTGTCTGGATTTGCGGTAGCCTGAAAAATGTTCTACTATGCCTACCCGTTTACAAACGCGCGTCTCGGATGCTCGGTGTGTTAAGGCGGATATTCAGACGTTTTTCCCAGAGCTGTTTTTCTCTGATGATGAACACGTACATACACCCGCTTATTGATTACGCTTCACAAGCCTGGACACCATGGCTTCAAAAAGACATTTTACTATTGGATTGCATATATCACAGAGCCTCAAAGTTGGTAATTGGGCTCGAAAAACTACCATTCGCTGACCGACTAATAAACTGGAGCTGACGACACTTGCACAAAGAAGACTGCGAGCCGACCTCCTCCTCACATTCAAAATCCTTAACAGTGTTTCCCACCCTTTGGATATATTATTTTTTCGATGAACATCCAGCAGCAACCGCGGTCACAACTGCAAGTTGGAAATACCCCACTCTAAACAGAACTGCCGCAGGTATTTCTATTCTGTGCGTATTTGTTTCGCTTGGAATTCCCTGCCAACCAATTTGATAAGCTCAAACACTTTTTCTATATTTAAATTAAAACTGGACGATTTCCTGAAAGCCAATCCAAATTATGCCCCGAACTATTTATAATCTATCGTTACCAGAATTATTTTGATTTTAAAACTTTTCTACACACATATACACATATACACTTGTTCCTATAGTTCAACTGCATGGTTATTGTAAACTAATTGCTTTTTTTAACCATAAAATCTTGAATCTTGACTCTTTTACAAAAATGCTAGAGTCGTGGCAACCTATTTAAACGAGTACTTTATTTATTTATTTCTGAAATATTCCACTTTGTTCATGTGTATTTCCCGTATAAACCACGCTGGTGCTCAACATACGAATCAAACTTTTTCAAAAAAGATAGCTTTCAAGTATTCGATGGAATAATGATATAAACTAATTTTAGAGGAAATGTCTCTAATAAAGTGATGAATAGTGATATAAATAAGAGCTTGTTATGCTGCATATACAGCATCATTAATGATCAAGTTTCGATGTATTGAGTGTGTTCTAACGTTGCTAGTGCTTCCATTTCATCGAGTCACCAACTACAGGTTGAACGTTTGCACATAATACTGCATTACGTTTTCATCAAAAACAGTGATTTATCTGAATCATACAATGATATCGATCCAAGAGTAGAAGAAAACAGATTGTTGTATTTTGTGCAGTAGCACTCTACTAAAAAACCGCAAAATTATGTGGTATCAAAATCGATGTTTAACGAAAACGTTTCTACTAGTTCCGTAGTTGTTTTGTTCAAACGTGAAAACTTGAGCAACACAGTGCATTAGTGTTTCGATCGCATCTAGAATGGTTGACAACGATACACTACAATTCAAAACATACGTATTTAATTTTCGCTATGATTTACACGCTGCTTACCAATGAGTCTAAAGACACCGTTTTGATTTGCTGTCCGAAACACCGGAAAGTCGTTTTGTCACTAATAATGCCGGAGATATGAGCAATTAAATTAATTTATCTTCCTAATATTTATCGCAAAATAATCATGCATGTCACAAATTATGTACAAGTGTTTGTGATATAAACGACGAATATTTGGATGAAAAAGGCAGGTGGCAGTTTATATGTAGTAAAACCATCTAAACACCTAAGGGTTCATTAAAGAAAAACACATTGTTTCGAATGGACGTATAGGTTGTAATAAGATGCAATCGCATGATTTCCTTTTGTGAATAATTATTTCGAACCGAGAACTAATTGTTGTGAAGACCCAGTCCCAATGCAATGGATATACATGGAGCAAATAACTGCTTCATTGTAAGTATCAGTTACTCGGGCTACGATGATTGCTTTGATGGGTGCTTTTTGATGAGGAGTGTTTCGGAGTACGAGGAAAGGTAACTTTACAGTCGCCAGTTAGCAAAATCTTGTAGTTGCAGTTTAAACAATCGCTACTAAAACGGATCAACCCTGCTACAATCTATCAAAATCTTTGCATGTAGATTTATCCTGTTGGTTGATCAATTACACAATTATTTTGTTAAATGTGTGCGGTAAAGTGCTTGAGCATATATATCACAAATATTTTCATCAGTGCAGTCTCAGTTTGATGTTAAAGACACATGAAATGATGCCACTATAGTAGCATCGAAAACATGATACTGAATTTGAAGCTGATAAGAGTATTTCTTGTCTTAATGTTTTACAATTTTGAGAAAGATAAAACAAATCAATTGCATTCACCAACAGTTATGGTTGCTGATGTCTTGCTGTAAGTCATCATATTCCTAAAAAAACTTGACACGCTTTCATATTTTAATATTATTAGTAGATGGTAGCAAAAACATCCTGGTATTTTTCTATGTATCGTTCATTTCAAACACGACTTTAGGCTTCCTGCTGATGTTTAGGTATCAGCGAAAACAACGAATGTCGTAACTGAATTTTCGGGATTCAAGTGTTGAAGCTTAAATAGGTCATAGCCGCATATCACCATATTTGTATTTGTATAATCACATAAAATAAAATAAATCGAGACGTTGGTAAGATTGACGGTTTTGCAGGTAAAATAATGACATGTATTGTCTCGTTATGATGTAAAATATCATTAGAATATTTTGCTTGTAATGATTTTTATAAGGTTAAATAGACGGGTTGTTGATTGCATTTACTGAGCATACGAATATTTAGTTTGTTTGCGAAAATCGTTTCACTAGACGGTTGTAAAACGTCTCACGTTAAGGAGTTACTTGAGCATTAAATTCGCCCCAAAATAGAGAACTCACGAGTGATCTATTTAGAATGTTCCACATATTATGTATATGTGTCAGCGCGAGTTGTATGGCATGGCCGGAGGCGAAATAGATCAACTAGATGCCGTAAATTTGAGTTCATCAATTTAAGTGAGGATTAAGTGCGATCGACCTCGTCGGTAAACGAGTGTATACAAATTTAGATGCACCGCTCTATCCTCATAAGGGAGGTCGCATACACAACCCAAAATTTTGGTTTCTGTGCGATAAATCCTATTGAGCATCTCCATGTCCTTTTGTAGCCATGGTGTCCAAGCTTGCACTGAGTAACCGAACACTGAGATTATTTGAGAATTTGTGGCGAGGTGAGTGTTTCAGAAGAAAAAACGTCCAAATATACGTTGGGGAATAGCTAGCATGTCAGGATTGAGCAACGCGATTCTGGATCATTGATATTTATATCATGTTCGCCTGATTCATCATTCATTCACTATTCAATTTAGTTTTGTTTTATTTGAATTCGAATGGCGTTGCATACATATTGTAAGACCATAACGAGTTTCTTGATTCAAACCGGTGAATGTTCGTAATGTACACCTTTCACGCATGTGAAGCTTAAGACTAGATAAAGGATAATATCTGTTGCAATTTTCGTTGTTACATACATTCTAAAACATGATTATGCAGTGGGATGTGATGGAACAATTCGCGAAATATGTAGTCTAGTGATTCTGGTGCATGATATATTAGGTTATATTGTTGAAGCTGTTTGTTGACCGTGAAATTCGGAACGTGTCCATCACGCAAGAATCACGAGCTCTGAAGCTGTTCGCAATGAAGAGCCACTGCTTTAATTGTATGTTAATTTCAGTTCCCGAAAGAGTGCTAGTGTGTTACGGAATAGCAAGATGAACTACGCTACGTTGGTCCGATGTATGTTTGATTCTAAACCTCAGCTTGTAGACAAATGTGGCAACTCTAAACAACTTCTCAGAAATATTTCGCTCATTTTTCTTAAGCATTGTAACCCCAGGCACTGAGGGTACTTTAATGTAAGCCAGATATATAAACCTTCTATTTTTGATCAATTCTGCCTAACAAAAGACAATTCAAAGGAAAATAAGTAAAACTTTATCTTTACTCTGTAACAGTTTTGATTGAAATTAAAAGGGTATATTTTCAATAAAACATGTTGAAACTCACAGCACCACAAGCAACGGTCTCCAGATTGCCGTACATGTTCCCACACATTTAAGATTCATCGTCTTCCAACTTGAATTGCTTTTTCATCAGAATATATAGCACTATAGAAAGTAAAAAGGTGTCACTCGAACATTCGGAATAATTCATTGATATTTGTTAGCTCACTAGGATTTTTACAATTTTTCAATTTTATTTATAACCATTGGATAAACAATCGCTACTCTGGTTCGCAGACGTGTTCGCTCGGTTTTAATCCTCAATTAGAAAATAATCAATTCAAGTTTTCTTCATCTTAAGCATTTATTTCGCCTTCGTTCAAACCATGCCACTCACACATTCTCGTATATATCACATTCGCAATACAAATGCAGTCCATTTTTCTTTTCAGTGCGTTACCACTTTTACATTCAAGCCGTTTTAAATAATCTTGAGAATCGATTTTCAGAAACAAACTAGATAAATAAAAGCTTTCTAATTTTATTTTTCAAAAAATTCATATTAATTAATTAATGCAAATAGACTCGAACTTTATCCGAACGAATGTTTTTATCATACTGATACAATACGTGACATATTTTAGCTACATAATTATCGATATTCAAATGCCACAGTTATTTACATTTTCATCCTTATACGACTATGGTATGTCGTTTTGCAGATGAAGACCTTAGATCATAACATCTTCAATATTGAACGGTTGAAAACCGTAAGGAGTTTGATTTCGCGAGCTAAAGCTTAACGGATCAACAACATATGTGAGTGATTCAAATAATTAATCTGTTGTCCTTAGTCATGATGTAAAATTATACACAAACATCATCGGTCAAACATTAGAGTCATATTTAGATTCATCACTGTATTGATAATCCTCACGTCAATCTGTCAGTATCATCTTAAAATGTGTAGATTTTGCGGAGTAGTTAGTTAGGTGTATATTCAGACGTTACGAACAACAAAGATTCTTTCGCGAGTCAATAGAGTTAGGCAGCTTGAAACTTACTTTCTCAGACATTTTCGTAAATCAAAATAAGTAAATCATTTTATGTTGAAAACATCGGCTGATAATCGTAGATCATGCAGCCGATTGTCGGAGTATTGACTATTGCAGTTACCACTGCAATAGAAAGTGTTCCTGGCGAATGGGACTGCTCAGCCATGTTACAAGATGTGGAGCAAGAAGCAATCGCGCGCATGTGATAGATATTCATGGTCTACATCGAGCGAAGGAGGCCCACAACAAAGACATAAGCAAAGTCGTTTCAGCTTTTGTTACGTGGCAAGCATTTTTAACAAGTTCCTTTGAGGTAACACTTTGTAGCTTGAAAAAGAGGACATAATGTCACATTTCTAAAGTGTATCCGGTAAACGAATTCTAATAAAGTGATGAAGAGTGATCTAAATAAGAGCTTGTTATGCTGCATATACAGCATCATTAATGATCAAGTTTCGATGTATTGAGTGTGTTCTAACGTTGCTAGTGCTTCCATTTCATCGAGTCACCAACTACAGGTTGAACGTTTGCACATAATACTGCATTACGTTTTCATCAAAAACAGTGATTTATCTGAATCATACAATGATATCGATCCAAGAGTAGAAGGAAACAGATTGTTGTATTTTGTGCAGTAGCACTCTACTGAAAAAAAACCGAAAAATTATGTGGTATCAAAATCGATGTTTAACGAAAACGTTTCTACTAGTTCCGTAGTTGTTTTGTTCAAACGTGAAAACTTGAGCAACACAGTGCATTAGTGTTTCGATCGCATCTTGAATGGTTGACAACGATACACTACAATTCAAAACATACGTATTTAATTTTCGCTATGATTTACACAACTCCGCCATGGACGGTCCCAAGCCCGTCTGAGAAAGGAGGAGGGTTGGGCTTAGGGCTAGCAACCCTATCCCGTAAAAGCTACGTTGCTACGGAAACGATGACAACAGATCCGAAAATTCTACTCAACAATGGCTCCAGGAGTGACGCGAACCTTACAAAAGGTCCCATGACGGATGGAGATGAAAGCCGAAAGGAAGTTTCCACCCCGATGGCCGATCTCCTTGCGCCGAAAAGAACGATAAGACTTGGTTGCTGGAACGTTCGAACGCTGTATAAAGCTGGCAAGCTGGCTCAAGCCATACATGAGCTCAACAGGTATGATCTGAGTATACTTGGAATGTCCGAGGTGAGATGGATCGGCTCTGGTCAGCGAAAGCTAGATAGCGGTGAGACTATTATCTGGTCAGGAAGGCAAGATAACCTCCATCATGGTGGAGTCGCTCTGCTTGCAAGCAGAAAGACCAGCAGTACGATCATGCAATGGAAGTGTGTAAACGAGCGACTCCTATATGCCAGACTAAACTCGAGATTTTGCAAACTCTCGATTGTGGTAACGTACGCTCCAACAGAAGATGCAGTCCAAGAGGAGAAAGATAGGTTTTACGAAGCCATGCAATCAGTCTTAAGGGTCATCCCGAAGCACGACCTACTGGTGGTAATGGGAGATTTTAACGCTAGAACAGGAACTGTAAATACAGGCAGAGAGCGTACCATGGGAGGGCATGGTGTTGGCCTACAGAATGATAATGGGGAGAGGCTACTGGACTTCTGCAAAGAGAACGATCTTGTCGTTGGAGGCACCCTATTCCCCCACAAAAACATCCATAAAATAACCTGGTCTTCTCCGGACGGCAGAACAGAAAGTCAGATTGATCACATAATGATAAATGGTAAATGGAGGCGCTCGTTACAAGATGTGAGGGTTATGCGTGGTGCCGATATTGGTAGCGACCATTTCCTGGTCGTGGGAAAGATTTGTTTGAAACTGAGAAGGGCAAATATCGGAATTCAGCGCAGCCCACGGTGGAATGTGAATAAGCTGAGTGATGAGGCCACGAGGAAAGCTTTTGGCAACATACTGAGAGAGGAAATCAACGCCCGACCCAAGGATTCAATGACAATTGATGTTTTCAACCGCACACTAAAGGCAGTCAGAGAAAAAGTCCTCGGGTACAGACAGAGGGGCAAAGCTTCGTGGATCTCGCCGAAAACCTGGCAACTCATAGAAGAGAGAAAATATATAAAGAAACGCATGCTGAGCAAGAATCCGTCTATTGAAAGGAATGCAATCACTGAGGAGTATAGAATGAAAGACAAAGAGGTTAAAAAATCAGCGAGGAAGGACAAGAGACGGTATGTGGAAAACCTGACACAACAAGCAGAAGAGGCGTGCCGAATGAATGATTTGAGAACGTTATATCAGATTAATCGAAGGCTCTGCAATCGTAGTCAGGCAAGCAATCAACAAGTGAGGACCCAGGGTGGAGATGTGATAACTGATGCGAAAGAAGAGTTAGTCAGATGGCGAGAACATTTCGAGCTCATTCTAAACCGCCCACCGCCTCAAACCAACGTCGATATACCTGAGGCAGCTACAGACCTTGACGTCAACACAGACCCCATCAGCCTCCAAGAGGTGCAGTTTGCTATCCAGAGGTTTAAAAATGGGAAGGCACCAGGTGACGATGGAGTGTATGCCGAACTGCTCAAGGCGGAAACCGAAGAGACACCAAAAGTTTTGCGAGACCTATTCCAGAACATCTGGGATACTGAGCAGGTACCGGACGCCTGGCGTTCGGGTACTATAATCAAACTTCCGAAGAAAGGTGACTTGAGCTACTGCACCAATTGGCGAGGTATTACGCTTCTATCAGTCACGAGCAAGGTATTCTGCCGCATCATTCTCCGACGTGTCTCCAATGCAGTTGATTCCATTTTACGACAAGAGCAAGCCGGGTTCAGGAAAGGAAAATCTTGCATTGACAAAATCTTTGTCCTCCGTCAGATCCTAGAGCAGACACATGAATGGAATGCAGAGCTATGTGTGGCCTACATAGACTTTCAGAAGGCTTTCGATAGCGTTCACCGACCAGTGTTGTGGAAAATCCTCCGTCATTACGGTATACCATCAAAGATAGTAAATCTGATAAAAGCTTTTTATGAGAAGTTTGAATGCCAAGTCGCTCACAATGGAATGCTCACTCAGAAGTTTGAGGTTCGTACGGGAGTGAGGCAAGGATGTATCCTCTCACCGATACTCTTCTCTCTAACAATAGACTGGATTATGAGACAGGTGACCGATGGCAGGACAGCAGGCATTCCATGGACCCCAGCGGGACCGCTAGAAGACCTGAACTATGCGGATGATGTTTCCCTCTTGGCATGCAAGATCAGTGACATCCAGAGCAAGAGCGATCGACTATCCGAAATTGGCAAGACGGTGGGTTTAGAAATTAACGCTGGCAAATCGGAGGTAATGCGGAAGAATGTTCCAGAGCAACCACCAGTGTTCGTGGACGGTCAACCGCTCAGTGAGGTTACAGATACAGTCTACCTTGGGAGCAAACTGACTGTAAATGGTGACTGTGAATATGAGGTCAGGAGAAGGATCGGGAAGGCGAACCAAGCATTCTGCATGCTGAATTCCATTTGGAAATCCTCCGCTCTCAGCATTAACACGAAGATCAGACTCTTCAAGAGCAACGTTCTGAGTGCGTTGCTGTATGCATCGGAATGCTGGAAGACGACCGCTGCCATTGAGCGCAGAATGAACGTGTTTCAATCTAAGTGCTTGAGAAGGATTCTTCGAATTTTTTGGCCACACACCATTTCGAATGAAGAGCTCCTGAGAAAAACTGGTCTGGAGGTGGTATCTACCGTAGTCAAAAGACGACGGTAGAGATGGTTCGGGCATGTCTGCAGGATGGATCCCAGTTCGCATACAAAGGTAGCCATTCACTGGCGTCCGCAAGGTAAACGAAAAAGGGGACGGCCCAAGGAAACTTGGCGCAGAACGTTGGAACGCGAACTACATGCACAAGGATTCACGGTGCAGACGGCAACAGAAGCAGCGGCAGACAGGAAACACTGGCGTGAAGTTGTCTTCGCCTCATGTGCCACCCCGCACGGAGAGGACTGAAGTCTGAATGATTTACACGCTGCTTACCAATGAGTCTGAAGACACCGTTTTGATTTGATGTCCAAAACACCGGAAAGTCGTTTTGTCACTAATAATGCCGGAGAAATGAGCAATTTAATTAATTTATCTTCCTATTGTTTATCGCAAAATAATCGTGCATGTCACAAATTATGTACAAGTGTTTGTGATATAAACGACGAATATTTGAACGAAAAACGCAGGTGGCAGTTTATATGTAGTAAAACCATTTGAACACCTAAGGGTTCATTGGAAAAAACACATTGTTTCGAATGGACGTATAGGTTGTAATTAGATGCAATCGCATGATTTCCTTTTGTGAATAATTATTTCGAACCGAGAACTAATTGTTGTGACTACCCAGTCCGAATGCAATGGATATACATGGAGCAAATAACTGCTTCATTTTACGTATCAGTTACTCGGGCTACGATGATTGCTTTGATGGGTGCTTTTTGATGAGGAGTGTTTCGGAGTACGAGGGATGGTAACTTTACAGTCGCCAGTTAGCAAAATCTTGTAGTTGCAGTTTAAACAATCGCTACTAAAACGGAACAACCCTGCAACAGGCTATCAAATCGTTACATGTAGATTTATCCTGTTAGTTGATCAATTACACAATTATTTTGTTAAGTCTGTGCGGTAAAATGCTTGAGCATATATATTACAAATATTTTTATCGGTGCAGTTTCAGTTTGATGTTAAAGACACATGAAATGATGCCACTATAGTAGCATCGAAAACATGATACTGCATTTGAAGCTGATAAGTGTATTTCTTGTCTTAATGTTTTACAATTTTGAGAAAGATAAAACAAATCAATTGCATTCACCAACAGTTATGGTTGCTGATGTCTTGCTGTAAGTCATCATATTCCTAAAAAACTTGACACGCTTTCATATTTTAATATTATTAGTAGATGGTAGCAAAAACATCCTGGTATTTTTCTATGTATCGTTCATTTCAAACACGACTTTAGGCTTCCTGCTGATGTTTAGGTATCAGTGAAAACAATGAATGTTGTAACTGAATTTTCGGGATTCAAGTGTTGAAGCTTAAATAGGTCATAGCCGCATATCACCATATTTGTATTTGTATAATCACATGAAATAAAATAAATCGAGACGTTGGTAAGATTGACGGTTTTGCAGGTAAAATAATGACATGTATTGTCTCGTTATGATGTAAAATATCATTAGAATATTTTGCTTGTAATGTTTTTTATAAGGTTAAATAGACGGGTTGTTGATTGCATTTACTGAGCATAAAATTATCTAGTTTGTAATGTGAACTGAAGTTCGCGTCTATTCGCTACTTTATAAGTAGCAGGGGTTGTAATAAACCTCGCGGCAATACGCCGTTGGATCAGTTGGGGCTTAGTTTAGTCCCTTCAGCTACTTACAAAGTAGCGAGTAGACGCGAACTTCAGTTCACATTGCGCCATCCGTCTACACAAATACTAGTTCGAAACGCTAAGAGTCCAGCGGATACGCATAGCTGATGAGAGGCAAAAACCTCGAAACCGGTCCTGTGCTTCCGGTGAGATTTTAGCGTTTCGTAATGGTATTCTACTTTGAAATATCTAGTTTGTTTCCGAAAATCGTTTCACTAGACGGTTGTAAAACGTCTCACGTTAAGGAGTTACTTGAGCATTAAATGCGCACCAAAATAGAAAACTCACGAGTGCTCTATTTAGAATGTTCCACATATTATGTAAATGTGTCAGCGCGAGTTGTATGGCGTGGCCGGAGGCGAAATAGATCAACTAGAGGCCGTAAATTTGAGTTCATCAATTTAAGTGAGGATTAAGTGCGATCGACCTCGTCGGTAAACGAGTGTATACAAATTTAGATGCACCGCTCGATCCTCATAAGTGAGTCGCATACACAACCCAAAATTTTGGTTTCTGTGCGATAAATCCTATTGAGCATCTTTATGTCCTTTTGTAGCCATGGTGTCCAAGCTTGCACTGAGTAACCGAACACTGAGATTATTTGAGAATTTGTGGCGAGGTGGCTGTTTCAGAAGAAAAACGTCCAAATATACGTTGGGGAATAGCTAGCATGTCTGGATTGAGCAACGCGATTCTGGATCATTGATACTTATATCATGTTTGCCTGATTCATCATTCATTCACTATTCAATTTAGTTTTGTTTTATTTGAATTCGAATGGCGTTGCATACATTTTGTAAGAGCATACCGAGTTCGTTGATTCAAAACGGTGAATGGTCATAATGTACACCTTTCACGCATGTGAAGCTCAAGACTAGATAAAGAATAATATCTGTTTCAATTTTCTTTGTTACATACATTCTAAAACATGATTATGCAGTGGGATGTGATGGAACAATTCGCGAAATATGTAGTCTAGTGTTTCTGGTGCATGATTTATTAGGTTATATTGTTGAAGCTGTTTGTTGACCGTGAAATTCGAAACGTGTCCATCACGCAAAAGTCACGAGCTCTGAAGCTGTTGGCAATGAAGAGCCCCTGCTTCAATTGTATGTTAATTTTATTTCCAGAAACAGTGCTAGTGTGTTCCGAAACTACGCTACGTTGGTCCGATGTATGTTTGATTCTGAACCTCAGCTTGTAGAAACAGGTAGCAACTCTAAACAACTTTTCCGAAATATTTTACACATTTTTCTTAAGCATTGTAACCCCAGGCACCGATGGTACTTCAATGTAAGCCAGATATTTAAACGTCATATTTTTAATCAATTCTGCCTAACAATAGACAATTCAAACGAAAATAAGTAAAACTTTATCTTTACTCTGTAACAGTTTTGATTGAAATTGAGAGGGTATTTTTTCAATGAAACATGTCGAAACTCAGCACCACATGCAACGGTCTCCAGATTGCCGTACATGTTCCCACACATTTAAGATTCATCGTCTTCCAAATTGAATTGCTTTTTCATCAGAATATATAGCACTATAGAAAGTAAAAAGGTGTCACTCGAACATTCGGAATAATTCAATGATATTTGTTAGCTCACTAGGATTTTTGCAATTTTTCAATTTTAACGATAACCATTGGATATACAATCGCTACTCTGGTTCGCAGACGTGTTCGCTCGGTTTTAATCCTCAATTAGAAAATAATCAATTCAAGTTTTCTTCATCTTAAGCATTTATTTCGCCTTCGTTCAAACCATGCCACTCACACATTCTCGTATATATCACATTCGCAATACAAATGCAGTCCATTTTTCTTTTCAGTGCGTTACCACTTTTACATTCAAGCCGTTTTAAATAATCTTGAAAATCGATTTTCAGAAACAAACTAGATAAATAAAAGCTTTCTAATTATATTTTTCAAAAAATTCATATTAATTAATTAATGCAAATAGACTCGAACTTTATCCGAACGAATGTTTTTATCATACTGATACAATACGTGACATATTTTAGCTACATAATTATCGATATTCAAATGCCACAGTTATTTACATTTTTATCCTTATACGACTATGGTATGTCGTTTTGCAGATGAAGACCTTAGATTATAGCATCTTCAATATTGAACGATTGAAAACAGTTGGGAGTTTGATTTATTCGAGCTAAAGCATAACGGTTCAACATCATATGTGAGTGATTCAAATAATAAATCTGTTTTCCTTACTCATGATGTTAATTTATACACAAACATCATCGGTCAAACATAAGAGTCATATTTAGATTCATCACTGTATTGATAATCTCACGTCAATCTGTCAGTATCATCTTAAAATGTGTAGATTTTGCGGAGTAGTCAGTTAGGTGTATATTCAGACGTTACGAACAACAAAGATTCTTTCGCGAGTCAATAGAGTTAGGCAGCTTGAAACTTACTTTCTTAGACATTTTCGTAAATCAAAATAAGTAAATCATTTTATGTTGAAAACATCAGCTGATAATCGTAGATCATGCAGTCGATGTGGGAGTATTGAGTATTGCAGTTACCACTGCGATAGAAAGTGTTCCTGGCGAATGGGACTGCTCAGCCGTGTTACAAGATGTGGAGCAAGAAGCAATCGCGCGCATGTGATAGATATTCATGGTCTACATCGAGCGAAGGAGGCCCACAACAAAGACAGAAGCAAAGTCGTTTCAGCTTTTGTTACGTGGCAAGCATTTTTAACAAGTTTCTTTGAGGTAACACTTTGTAGCTTGAAAAAGAGGACATAATGTCACATTTCTGAAGTGTATCCGGTAAACGAATTCTAATAAAGTGATGAAGAGTGATCTTAATAAGAGCTTGTTATGCTGCATATACAGCATCATTAATGATCAAGTTTCGATGTAATGAGTGTGTTCTAACGTTGCTAGTGCTTCCATTTCATCGAGTCACCAACTACAGGTTGAACGTTTGCACATAATACTGCATTACGTTTTCATCAAAAACAGTGATTTATCTGAATCATACAATGATATCGATCCAAGAGTAGAAGAAAACAGATTGTTGTATTTTGTGCAGTAGCACTCTACTAAAAAACCGCAAAATTATGTGGTATCAAAATCGATGTTTAACGAAAACGTTTCTACTAGTTCCGTAGTTGTTTTGTTCAAACGTGAAAACTTGAGCAACACAGTGCATTAGTGTTTCGATCGCATCTAGAATGGTTGACAACGATACACTACAATTCAAAACATACGTATTTAATTTTCGCTATGATTTACACGCTGCTTACCAATGAGTCTAAAGACACCGTTTCGATTTGATGTCCGAAACACCGGAAAGTCGTTTTGTCACTAATAATGCCGGAGATATGAGCAATTAAATTAATTTATCTTCCTAATATTCATCGCAAAATAATCATGCATGTCACAAATTATGTACAAGTGTTTGTGATATAAACGTCAAATATTTGAATGAAAAAGGCAGGTGGCAGTTTATATGTAGTAAAACCATCTAAACACCTAAGGGTTCATTGGAAAAAACACATTGTTTTGAATGGACGTATAGGTTGTAATGAGATGCAATCGCATGATTTCCTTTTGTGAATAATTATTTCGAACCGAGAACTAATTGTCGTGACTACCCAGTCCGAATGCAATGGATATACATGGAGCAAATAACTGCTTCATTGTAAGTATCAGTTACTCGGGCTACGATGATTGCTTTGATTGGTGCTTTTGATGAGGAGTGTTTCAGGGTACGGGGGAAGGTCACTTTGCAGTCGCCAGTTAGCAAAATCTTGTAGTTGCAGTTTAAACAATCGCTACTAAAATGGAACAACCCAGCAACAGGCTATCAAAATCGTTACATGTTGATTTATCCTGTTGGTTGATCAATTACACGATTATTTTGTTAAGTCTGTGCGGTAAAATGCTTGAGCATATATATTACAAATATTTTTATCAGTGCAGTCTCAGTTTGATGTTAAAGACACATGAAATGATGCCACTATAGTAGCATCGAATACATGATACTGCATTTGAAGCTGATAAGAGTATTTTTTGTCTTAATGTTTTACAATTTTGAGAAAGATAAAACAAATCAATTGCCTTCACCAACAGTTATGGTTGCTGATGTCTTTCTGTGAGGCATCATATTCCTAAAGAACTTGACACGCTTTCATATTTCAATATTATTAGTGGATGTTATCAAAAACATCCTGGTATTTTTCTATGTATCGTTCATTTCAAACACGACTTCAGGCTTCCTGCTGATGTTTAGGTATCAGCGAAAACAACGAATGTCGTAACTGAATTTTCGGGATTCAAGTATTGAAGCTTAAATGGGTCGTAGCCGCATATCACCATATTTGTATTTGTTTATTCACATGAAATAAAATAAATCGAGACGTTGGTGAGATTGACGGTTTTGTAGGTGGAATAATGGCATGTATTGTCTCGTTATGATGAAAAATATCATTAGAATATTTTGCTTGTAATGTTTTTTATAAGGTTAAATAGACGGGTTGTTGATTGCATTTATTGAGCATAAAAATATCTAGTTTGTTTGCGAAAATCGTTTCACTAGACGGTTGTAAAACGTCTCACGTTAAGGAGTTACTTGAGCATTAAATGCGCACTGAAATAGAGAACTCACGCGTGATCTATTTAGAATGTTCCACATAATATGTAAATGTGTCAGTGCGAGTTGTATGGCATGGCCAGAGGCGAAATAGATCAACTAGAGGCTGTAAATTTGAGTTCATCATTTTAAGTGAGGATTAAGTGCGATCGACCTCGTCGGTAAACGAGTGTATACAAATTTAGATGCACCGCTCTATCCTCGTAGGGAGGCCGCATACACAACCCAAAATTTTGGTTTCTGTGCGATAAATCCTATTGCGCATCTCCATGTCCTTTTGTAGCCATGGTGTACAAGCTTGCACTGAGTAACCGAACACTGAGAGTATTTGAGAATTTGTGGCGAGGTGAGTGTTTCAGAAGAAAAACGTCCAAGTATACGTTGGGGAATAGCTAGCATGTCAGGATTGAGCAACGCGATTCTGGATCATGAAAATTTATACCATGTTCGCCTGATTCATCATTCATTCACAATTCAATTTAGTTTTGTTTTATTTGAATTCGAATGGCGTTGCATACATATTGTAAGACCATAACGAGTTTGTTGATTCAAACCGGTGAATGGTCATAATGTACAACTTTCACACATGTGAAGCTTAAGACTAAATATAAGATAATATCTGGTGCAATTTTCTTTGTTACATACATTCTAAAACATGATTATGCAGTGGGATCTGATGGAACAAATCGCGAAATTTGTAGTCTAGTGATTCTGGTGCATGATATATAATGTTATATTGTTGAAGCTGTTTGGTGACCTTGAAATTCGGAACGTGTCCATCACGCAAGAGTCACGAGCTCTGAAGCTGTTGGCAATGAAGAGCCACTGCTTTAATTGTATGTTAATTTCAGTTCCCGAAATAGTGCTAGTGTGTTCCGGAATAGCAAGATGAACTACGCTACGTTGGTCCGATGTATGTTTGATTCTAAACCTCAGCTTGTAGACAAATGTGGCAACTGTAAACAACTTCTCAGAAATATTTTGCTCATTTTTCTTTGGCATTGTAACCCCAGGCACCGAGGGTACTTCAATGTAAGCCAGATATTTACCCCTTCTTTTTTCAATCAATTCTGCCTAACAATAGACAATTCAAAGGAAAATAAGTAAAACTTTATCTTTACACTGTAACAGTTTTGATTGAAATTGAGAGGGTATTTTTTCAATAAAACATGTCGAAACTCAGCACCACATGCAACGGTCTCCAGATTGCCGTACATGTTTCCACACATTTAAGATTCATCGTCTCCCAAATTGAATCGCTTTTTCATCAGAATATATACCACTTTAGCAAGTAAAAAGGTGTCACTCAAACATTCGGAATAATTCATTGATATTTGTTAGCTCACTAGGATTTTCACAATTTTTCAATTTTATTTATAACCATTGGATATACAATCGCTACTCTGGTTCGCAGACGTGTTCGCTCGGTTTTAATCCTCAATTAGAAAATAATCAATTCAACTTTGCTTCATCTTAAGCATTTATTTCGCCTTCGTTCAAACCATGCCACTCACACACTCTCGTATATATCACATTCGCAATACAAATGCAGTCCATTTTTCTTTTCAGTGCGTTACCACTTTTACATTCAAGCCGTTTTAAATAATCTTGAGAATCGATTTTCAGAAACAAACTAGATAAATAAAAGCTTTCTAATTTTATTTTTCAAAAAATTCATATTAATTAATTAATGCAAATAGACTCGAACTTTATCCGAACGAATGTTTTTATCATACTGATACAATACGTGACATATTTTAGCTACATAATTATCGATATTCAAATGCCACAGTTATTTACATTTTTATCCTTATACGACTATGGTATGTCGTTTTGCAGATGAAGACCTTAGATTATAGCATCTTCAATATTGAACGATTGAAAACAGTTGGGAGTTTGATTTATTCGAGCTAAAGCATAACGGTTCAACATCATATGTGAGTGATTCAAATAATAAATCTGTTTTCCTTACTCATGATGTTAATTTATACACAAACATCATCGGTCAAACATAAGAGTCATATTTAGATTCATCACTGTATTGATAATCTCACGTCAATCTGTCAGTATCATCTTAAAATGTGTAGATTTTGCGGAGTAGTCAGTTAGGTGTATATTCAGACGTTACGAACAACAAAGATTCTTTCGCGAGTCAATAGAGTTAGGCAGCTTGAAACTTACTTTCTTAGACATTTTCGTAAATCAAAATAAGTAAATCATTTTATGTTGAAAACATCAGCTGATAATCGTAGATCATGCAGTCGATGTGGGAGTATTGAGTATTGCAGTTACCACTGCGATAGAAAGTGTTCCTGGCGAATGGGACTGCTCAGCCGTGTTACAAGATGTGGAGCAAGAAGCAATCGCGCGCATGTGATAGATATTCATGGTCTACATCGAGCGAAGGAGGCCCACAACAAAGACAGAAGCAAAGTCGTTTCAGCTTTTGTTACGTGGCAAGCATTTTTAACAAGTTTCTTTGAGGTAACACTTTGTAGCTTGAAAAAGAGGACATAATGTCACATTTCTGAAGTGTATCCGGTAAACGAATTCTAATAAAGTGATGAAGAGTGATCTTAATAAGAGCTTGTTATGCTGCATATACAGCATCATTAATGATCAAGTTTCGATGTAATGAGTGTGTTCTAACGTTGCTAGTGCTTCCATTTCATCGAGTCACCAACTACAGGTTGAACGTTTGCACATAATACTGCATTACGTTTTCATCAAAAACAGTGATTTATCTGAATCATACAATGATATCGATCCAAGAGTAGAAGAAAACAGATTGTTGTATTTTGTGCAGTAGCACTCTACTAAAAAACCGCAAAATTATGTGGTATCAAAATCGATGTTTAACGAAAACGTTTCTACTAGTTCCGTAGTTGTTTTGTTCAAACGTGAAAACTTGAGCAACACAGTGCATTAGTGTTTCGATCGCATCTAGAATGGTTGACAACGATACACTACAATTCAAAACATACGTATTTAATTTTCGCTATGATTTACACGCTGCTTACCAATGAGTCTAAAGACACCGTTTTGATTTGCTGTCCGAAACACCGGAAAGTCGTTTTGTCACTAATAATGCCGGAGATATGAGCAATTAAATTAATTTATCTTCCTAATATTTATCGCAAAATAATCATGCATGTCACAAATTATGTACAAGTGTTTGTGATATAAACGACGAATATTTGGATGAAAAAGGCAGGTGGCAGTTTATATGTAGTAAAACCATCTAAACACCTAAGGGTTCATTAAAGAAAAACACATTGTTTCGAATGGACGTATAGGTTGTAATAAGATGCAATCGCATGATTTCCTTTTGTGAATAATTATTTCGAACCGAGAACTAATTGTTGTGAAGACCCAGTCCCAATGCAATGGATATACATGGAGCAAATAACTGCTTCATTGTAAGTATCAGTTACTCGGGCTACGATGATTGCTTTGATGGGTGCTTTTTGATGAGGAGTGTTTCGGAGTACGAGGAAAGGTAACTTTACAGTCGCCAGTTAGCAAAATCTTGTAGTTGCAGTTTAAACAATCGCTACTAAAACGGATCAACCCTGCTACAATCTATCAAAATCTTTGCATGTAGATTTATCCTGTTGGTTGATCAATTACACAATTATTTTGTTAAATGTGTGCGGTAAAGTGCTTGAGCATATATATCACAAATATTTTCATCAGTGCAGTCTCAGTTTGATGTTAAAGACACATGAAATGATGCCACTATAGTAGCATCGAAAACATGATACTGAATTTGAAGCTGATAAGAGTATTTCTTGTCTTAATGTTTTACAATTTTGAGAAAGATAAAACAAATCAATTGCATTCACCAACAGTTATGGTTGCTGATGTCTTGCTGTAAGTCATCATATTCCTAAAAAAACTTGACACGCTTTCATATTTTAATATTATTAGTAGATGGTAGCAAAAACATCCTGGTATTTTTCTATGTATCGTTCATTTCAAACACGACTTTAGGCTTCCTGCTGATGTTTAGGTATCAGCGAAAACAGCGAATGTCGTAACTGAATTTTCGGGATTCAAGTATTGAAGTTTGAATAGGTCATAGCCGCATATCACCATATTTGTATTAGTATAATCACATAAAATAAAATAAATCGAGACGTTGGTAAGATTGACGGTTTTGCAGGTAAAATAATGACATGTATTGTCTCGTTATGATGAAAAATATCATTAGAATATTTTGCTTGTAATGTTTTTATAAGGTTAAATAGACGGGTTGTTGATTGCATTTAATGAGCATAAAAATATTCAGTTTTTTTCCAAAAATCGTTTCACTAGACTGTTGTAAAACGTCTCACGTTAAGGAGTTACTTGAGCATTAAATGCGCACCGAAATAGAGAACTTACGAGTGATCTATTTAGAATGTTCCACATATTATGTAAATGTGTCAGTGCGAGTTGTATGGCATGACCGGAGGCGAAATAGATCAACTAGAGGCTGTAAATTTGAGTTCATCATTTTAAGTGAGGATTAAGTGCGATCGACCTCGTCGGTAAACGAGTGTATACAAATTTAGATGCACCGCTCTATCCTCGTAGGGAGGCCGCATACACAACCCAAAATTTTGGTTTCTGTGCGATAAATCCTATTGCGCATCTCCATGTCCTTTTGTAGCCATGGTGTACAAGCTTGCACTGAGTAACCGAACACTGAGAGTATTTGAGAATTTGTGGCGAGGTGAGTGTTTCAGAAGAAAAACGTCCAAGTATACGTTGGGGAATAGCTAGCATGTCAGGATTGAGCAACGCGATTCTGGATCATGAAAATTTATACCATGTTCGCCTGATTCATCATTCATTCACAATTCAATTTAGTTTTGTTTTATTTGAATTCGAATGGCGTTGCATACATATTGTAAGACCATAACGAGTTTGTTGATTCAAACCGGTGAATGGTCATAATGTACAACTTTCACACATGTGAAGCTTAAGACTAAATATAAGATAATATCTGGTGCAATTTTCTTTGTTACATACATTCTAAAACATGATTATGCAGTGGGATCTGATGGAACAAATCGCGAAATTTGTAGTCTAGTGATTCTGGTGCATGATATATAATGTTATATTGTTGAAGCTGTTTGGTGACCTTGAAATTCGGAACGTGTCCATCACGCAAGAGTCACGAGCTCTGAAGCTGTTGGCAATGAAGAGCCACTGCTTTAATTGTATGTTAATTTCAGTTCCCGAAATAGTGCTAGTGTGTTCCGGAATAGCAAGATGAACTACGCTACGTTGGTCCGATGTATGTTTGATTCTAAACCTCAGCTTGTAGACAAATGTGGCAACTGTAAACAACTTCTCAGAAATATTTTGCTCATTTTTCTTTGGCATTGTAACCCCAGGCACCGAGGGTACTTCAATGTAAGCCAGATATTTACCCCTTCTTTTTTCAATCAATTCTGCCTAACAATAGACAATTCAAAGGAAAATAAGTAAAACTTTATCTTTACACTGTAACAGTTTTGATTGAAATTGAGAGGGTATTTTTTCAATAAAACATGTCGAAACTCAGCACCACATGCAACGGTCTCCAGATTGCCGTACATGTTTCCACACATTTAAGATTCATCGTCTCCCAAATTGAATCGCTTTTTCATCAGAATATATACCACTTTAGCAAGTAAAAAGGTGTCACTCAAACATTCGGAATAATTCATTGATATTTGTTAGCTCACTAGGATTTTCACAATTTTTCAATTTTATTTATAACCATTGGATATACAATCGCTACTCTGGTTCGCAGACGTGTTCGCTCGGTTTTAATCCTCAATTAGAAAATAATCAATTCAACTTTGCTTCATCTTAAGCATTTATTTCGCCTTCGTTCAAACCATGCCACTCACACACTCTCGTATATATCACATTCGCAATACAAATGCAGTCCATTTTTCTTTTCAGTGCGTTACCACTTTTACATTCAAGCCGTTTTAAATAATCTTGAGAATCGATTTTCAGAAAAAAACTAGATTAATGAAAAGCTTTCTAATTTTATTTTCAAAAAATTCATATTTTAATGTAATTAATGCCAATAGACTCGAACTTATCCGAAAGAATGTTTTTATATACTGATTCAATACTTGAAGATTTTAGCCTACAATAATTACGATATTCAAATGCCACAGTTATTACATTTTTATCCTATACGAATATGATGTCGTTTGCAGATGAAGACCTTAGATTATAACGCTCCGCTTCTGCGGATAATAACACGGGAAGCAGCAGATACCGGTTAAAAACTATGGCTCGATTGGCGTAGAGCTCAGCGCCTGGGGCTGCTTTCGACGGTGGGAGAGACTTCAGGTCTCATTGGACGGCTACCGCCCGCCTCAAGCTGGGCAGCCCCCAGCCAATATGGTGCCGTCTCGCCACGGTCTGCTATCCTCATTGGGTGCATGGGGATTAGGAATCAACCGACAAGCAGACTGTTATTTCCGCACCAGCGAAACCAACTACGAAAAAACAAATGTCATTGCTGAAACTGGGAACCTGGAACGTCCGGTCCATGCTTCCTGGATTTCACGACGACGTCTCGAATATCAGAGGCGTAAGAAAATCTGCTGTTATTAACAACGAGTTAAAGAGACTAAAGGTCGACGTGGCAGCCCTACAAGAGACGCGATTACCAGACACTGGTAAGCTGACAGAAAGAGATTACACGTTTTTTGGAAAGAAAGAGGTTCTGATGAGCCTCGACTGCATGGAGTTGGGTTTGCCGTTCGAAACGACCTTCTAAAAGCAACAGAACCGAGCAGCAGCGGGAGCGAACGGATTTGGACTCTAAATCTGAGGTGCATCACTGGTACCATAACGTTGGTAAACGTTTATGCGCCGACGCTCTCTGCGACGACTACTGAAAAAGACGCTTTTTATTACAACCTCGCAACAGTCCTGAAAAACGTGCCATAAAGAAACTGTGTAGTGGTATTGGGTGATTTCAATGCTAGAGTTGGTGCGGATTACGAATCTTGGCAAAACTGTCTCGGGAAATTCGGTGTAGGTAAAACTAATGAAAATGGACTACGCCTTTTAGAATTATGCACACAGTTCAGTCTCTGTGTTAGTAACACTTTCTTTCAAACAAAACCACAGCATAAGGGCTCTTGGAAACATCCTCGCTCTAAGCACTGGCACCAGCTTGATCTTATTCTTGTTAGGCGCACTAATATAGGAAGCGTACTTCTCACCAGATCATATCAAAGCGCAGACTGTGACACCGATCATTCACTGGTTTGTGCAAAACTGAAGCTTTCCGACACGAGATTTCACCGCACCAAATTGTCTGGTAAGCCTAGGATTGACGTCACCCGCATGTGCGAACCTAATCTAGCTGCGCGATTTGCAAAAGCATTCACAGCCGAGTTCAGCAAGACAACTCCACTTGAATCGGCTTCAGAAAACTGGGAATCGATTAAAAACAGCATATGCCGAGTCGCACTTTCCACTTTCGGTCCGAAGAAAGCTCGAACGAGCGACTGGTTCGAAGCAAAAGCTTATGAGATGACTGCTGTGTTGGATGAGAAACGGTCAGCATTCTTGAGGTTCAAAGGTATGCCAACAGATGAAAACTTACGACTTTTAAGAGCAGCCAGAAATAAGTTCCAACAGACTGCAAGGCGATGTGCAAATGACTACTGGACAGAAATTAGCCTTAGTATCCAAAAAGCTGCGGATACTGGAAATTTTCACGGCATGTATGATGGGATCAAGAGAGCCATTGGTCCAAACAAACATAAAATGGCTCCCATTAAGTCTGTATCGGGTGACCCGATTGTGGACAAAACTCAGCAGATGGAAAGATGGGTAGAGCACTTCTCCTCCCTCTACTCTAGGGACAGTACGGTTTTACCACATGTATTTGAAAATTTCGAGCGGTTGCCGACTATTGAATATCTAGATACTCCCCCTACTCTTGATGAGCTCAATAGAGCAATCGACCGCTTAGCGAATGGGAAGGCCCCTGGTGACGACGGAAT
>JACCGJ010012945.1:0-33920 GCA_013407085.1 Atriophallophorus winterbourni
ATCTGGTTCTCGATCATGTTAAGCAGTTAAACTGCCTAGGAAGTCTGGGGGTTGCTGGGGGTCGGCTGAAGAAGGAAATCACATCAGGAATTGATAAGGTCATACCTGCATTCATTAAACTTGAGTGCCGCTGGAAGAGACGTGATTTGGTACAGACTGGAAAAAGTGGCTGGTGGTCAAACGCTAACTTGGAGGTGGCTTGAAAAGGCTCACTTCTGGTTTAGCCAAGGGTAGATGGGCGCGCTTGCCTGCATGGGGTGAAAGAGAAGGAGAGACTGTCTGGCTCGACACATTGCCAAGGATGGCAATGAACCAACATCAATGGAAAGAGTGCATCACCTCTATTCCACCTGACATTATTTTTTGATCGGTCATAAACTTTAATGAAAAAAACAAAAATTAAAAAACGACGTGTGTAAATGGACAGAAAATATTCACTTTTCTTTTTTCACGATTTAAGTTTAAGCGTTTTGTGTAGAATACGTTGTGATTTTCTGTGACTACTCCTCCGTAACAACCCCATCGAAATATTCATTAATTTGATCACGACGGTCCATGATGGAAGAACTGGTTTCTTATTGGAGCTCATCAGCAGTGTATATCTTCCGTTTAGGGCGGGATTCGAACCCCGACCATCAGCATTGTTGTACCACGCCTTACGGACTGGGATACCGTTCACTGTTTTGTCGATCGCAATTAAGCGTTCATGAATCATTCTCCAGACTGGCAGTGAGAATGCAGCGTGGCGATCGATTTAGTTCACTTGATCGGAGCACTGCATCAACAGATACTCATTCATAAAAAAAACAATTTTCCCGGCACCGTTTTTAACATATTCAATTTAGCATTTCCGTTAAAACAAGCACCTAAAATAATAATCAACAAAACGTTATCGGGAAAGGAGAAACTGCTATTGCTAAGCTTTATTCTGTTTTCGTATCCATGATTAGGATTGCGTGATTTGAACAGATCGAGTATCAAACACATGACTCACGAAACAGTTCATCTTGTAGCGAGGAATCTGGCCCGGAAATTTCTGAACACACAACGGCTTGATCTTGTTCGTATGAACAAGTCAACGATACGCTGGAAATACCCATGGCTTTGTCCACGTCGTTTGAGCAATCGAACTCAAAATGCTGCACAAGCATTGTAATTGTATAAGGCGAGAAAAGAAAAAGGGAGAGCAAAATGATTCAATATGGGTTTCAAAGTTGTATGGAGTAACGTAGTATAAAAACGCGAAGTCAGGATTCAGGCTGAGTGAAAGACAGTGCTGTTGATGAAATCACAATTCGATCCGGGCAAAGTGCTGTGAATGAATGAATGAAGCACAAGCCTGATCCAGGCAAAGTGCCGCACAGTCAGAGACTGCACGTGGGCTGAGACACTGTCAGGTTGCCCAGGCCAAGACAGATATGACAAAAGAAATAGAAATGGTAGTGAGACTCCAGCGTGTTTCAGCATGCAGCTCACTACCCGTGGCCAATCAATTTAGCACGGTGTTAGCAGTACAGCACAGAAATGCTACACGATTGCACATCCGTGCAGCAAAATGCTGTACGTGGGTTAATAAACTGTCGGGTTGACCAGGCCTAAACAGATATTGGAAAGAAAATAGTAATAGCAGCGAGACTTCAGCTTGTATTCGAAGGCAACTTATTATTTGTGGCAAATCAATTTAGCACATCACATAAATGTTGCACGATTGCACATCCGTGCAATGTAAAGGACAGCAGAGACTGCCCGCGGATTCACATACTCGGCACTCAAATTTCATGACAAAAAACAACAATCAGCTCAACATAAACCACAACCTGACGAGATACACGAAGCAGAAGCATATAAACTTATGAGATTTAATAGGGACAATCACGTAGCACATTGCTTCACATGTATTCATCCAGCTTCGAAGTGATAACCACAACAGATTTCGATCGTACGATTCCTTCCGGCAAGGCGTTTCAAGGGAAACCGATTCTGAACGAGAACGAAAAACGGTGGAATAGGCAAAGCCTACAGTTTTCTACGTGTTCGAATAAGCTTCTCGGGCTATAAAAAGTGACTAAGTGGGTGATTTTCGGTATGCCTAATTTTGAAAGTCAACGTCAGATCACCCCATATACATCACTATCTTATCACTATCTTATCTTATAGTTTTAATTCGAACATTCGCCCGTGGAAAAACAAAATCTTGTACGGTGAGGCCAACTTTGTTGCACGATGAAAAACCCTGTCAGGTTGCCTTTACCAAGACAGATGAGGGAAAAGAGGAGTGGCAGTGTAACAGCAGCGTGCTTGCAAGAGGCGAAATAGCGCAGTGCATTACTGCATATGAGATACTGACGCCCACGTGTATAGGTGTGACCGGAAACTCACTGCTATTTTAATTTCAAAAATGCTGTATATTTGTAAAAATTAGGAAAACCTGATAGTATCTCAGGTCTCGTATAGCCCACCCCGCTACTACACGGGTTCTGAATTTTCATTCCACCTACATTTCTTACACGCGAATCAGTCATATCTACAGGGAATGCCGTAAAAATTTACCGAATAAAGGTGCAAGAATATTTAACGGGAAATCAAGTTGATCTCTTGCCAAACTACTAGGGTCGGTGAGTTCGATGCTTATCAGTTTCAAAAGCGAAAATGCGGTACGCGTGATATCGCATGGCGGACAATGTGCTAGTGTTGCAGTGGAAGAAGGTACATTTGTTACACTTGAGAGTCAGGGTCAAGCATGTTACCTCGCGGCGACAGATGATAGAAGCCATGAACTTTCACATGACTAGTAAATGCAGTATGACCGACCCGCTTAATATGGGTCAGTTTAATGTTGCAGCAAAGGAGAAATTCTATTTATGGATGTTTGGATCCGTAGACTTACACAAGAGGTGTTCAAATCAAGCGATGGCAACGTGCAGACCAGACCGCTTGCAGACTGCTCCGAAACAGGGATCCAAGTTTCCATGCAAGTGGGACCGGTTCGAAACCACGAGCGTTCATGGTCAACGTTGCAAGTCTAAAAATGGCATAGAATGTTCTAAACAGCTAAACTGTATATTTAAGCGATGAAAGGTAGTCAACGAGCTATGCAAAACTATTGAAAATGAGTTTACAAATATGGGTTGTAGATTTATAGCTAAAGAAAAAGCTGAATTATTGAAAAAGTAAAAGAAGATCACTTTATTATCAAATGATCAAATATTCAGCTTCGGACAAATGTTACTTACCTTACTACTTTGTGCGACTATCTCCTCCTGGAGGATGAGTCGGCTTCAATGAAGATTCTTGGGAATTTGAATACAAAGCGGCGTCCCCAGAACCACTCGGAGGGTGTTTTGTTTTGTGGGTGTTTGTACCGCCGAAGCGAGTACAATGTTAACAACAAAAATAGTACATTATAATGTGGTGCTCACAACCCCACCCCTAATACACCACTACCGGTTTCTGGCTGTTTGCCATCGTCAGGTGGAGACAGTAAGATCAGGTTCAGTGAGCCTGGAAACAATGGTAAACAAAGTTATACTTGTATGTCACTGTTGCATAGGGCTCTTACAAAGAACCACGATGTTCAAATACATAATTACAAAGTGGTTCCTGGCCAAGCGCTCGAGGAGCTTAAAAACGACCAATATATCGTGATACGCACATTCCCATCCCACACGCAAAACAACCAGTTTCTGGATGTTTATGTCATCAGGTGGAGACAGTAGGATCAAGTTCAGTGAGCCTTGAAAATAGCATAATCTATAAAAATTTGTCACTTTGACTTTGGCCTTGTGACATAAAGTTTAAACCTAATTCGAATGACAAGATAATTTCGTGAGCCATTGAATGAGCTATGAAACATATTGTGTGGAGCATCATCTTTAGACTGAAAAGATTCATGTCCTACAGTCAGATGGGGAAACCATATTACGCAAATGCGAGAAAAACGGTGTTGAGAGTATGTATGTATGACATCACAAGCCTGATCCAGGCAAAGTGACGTACAGTCATAGACCGCAAGTGGCCTAAGATACTGTCAGGTTGCCCAGACCTAGACAGATATGAGAAACAAAATAGAAATGGTAGTTAGACTCCAGGGTGTTTCAGTATAGAATTTACTACCGTGGCCAAACAATTTAGCCCGGTGTTAGCCGCACAGCACTGAAGTGCTGAACGATTGACATCCGTGCACATCCGTATAACGATCATTCCCAAGATGAGATATAACAATAGAATCGAAGGCGAAGGAGAAGAATGTAGGGGTATAAAACAAATAAGAAAATAGCGCGAATCTTACAGGTGTATGCTTGCAGGTATGTATGTATGGAATCACAAGCAAAGTGCCGCACAGTCAGAGACTGCACGTGGGCAAGTTGCCCAGACCTAGACAGGTGGCGGAAAGAAAATCGAGTCAGCATTATTCATATCTGAAACATGAAACACGTTGACATAAAAAATCCATAATCGTCAATACTGATAGGTACCAACTTTACATCAATAATGTTAAGCAAGTAACTTGCTGGTTCGAAGTTGCTTGCAGTTAAATTAATTAATATATATCGATCCTACACACGATGAGTAACTTACGAATATTCGTAATGATTCTTGTGGCACTGTAGTTTTGAACGAACGGATTCGCACCTTGTTGAATAACCCTTTTTTCGTTCGAACGAAATACAATAGTAACGAGGACATGAAAAGCGTATGGACCAGTCAAAGAAAGGCACACACCTATCGATGTCGCAGGTACTGTAGTAATAGGAAAGAAAATCTATTAGCTGCATCAAAAGTCATCGGTAATTGCGAATGTTGAATTTCAAAACGTGCATTCATGGTATGTACGTATGTATGTATTATGGAGGTGCGAAGCACATTAGCGATGAGTGCTAATCACAAGGTTTCGAATGTTATGCACAACATCACCTTCCGGTACAAAACAAGAGCAGGAGGCGCCAAAAAGACCGACGACGACAATTGCGTACCTGTAATAATTCAGCGTTAGAAGTATCGCGTTAGAACGGTTCGAGCGATAACATCTTCCGAAGATTGAGAAGATGAAGAACGTTGCGGCAATCGAATGATGTGTAATTCGTCAAGGCAGGTCAAACGAGCACTGATTGACAAAGGCGACTGACCAATCAGATCGAAGTGACAGCCGGCACAGACATGTTTTAAGACAGTGTCGTGCTTACTTGGTTTGCTTATATAAGGTGGGCGTGTTTTGTTATTTGACATGTGTGTAAGAAACGTGTTTGATCAATCGTCTTTCTCTTGTGCTGTGGGATTCGTGAGAGAACGCAATTAGTGTTGGAAATGTTGACCTCAAGAATAAATCGGCAGGCAATCTTCAATGTGATGAGAAACGTGGGGGGAAATCGTTACTGTTTATAAAATGCTCCCATATGGCATGCGTCTCAAATAGCCTCTGACAACCAAGTCCCGCTTCTGGCCTGCACGAGTGGCTCTCCGAGCCCGGCGGAACTGCTTCTACCAACAGGGGAAGGGGTGAAGGCGAGTGACTGGCGCCTGAAAACCAGTTTGCTTCGGGCAGATGTAGCTCGTTAGCCTGGGGGGCATTTCATCTAAGGGAAGGAAAACCCTGATTTTAAACCTCCGCTGCCTTGTGGGATACCCGATCGCGGGAAAGGCTTCGGGAGAAAACCCTGAGGAAAAACCTGGAACAGAGTCTGGTAGACCACCTCTTTCTGGCCAGTCCCTGCTGCCTTGCAGGTCGCACTTGGTTGTGCAAATGCTAGAGAAGCTGACTCGAACAAACGCCGAGTGGTGCTGGGGACGCCGCTTTGTACCCAAATTCCCAAGAATCTTCTTTGAAGCCGACTCATCCTCCAGGAGGAGATAGTCGCACAAAGTAAAGTAAGTAAGTAAATCGTTAGACCAATGATCTGAATGTCGTGATAAGTGGCTGGATGTTCGCAACTCGTTAAACTGAAATGACCTGACGGAACCAGTTCCGGTCTTTCTCCCCACCCCGCTAGAGTATGCATGCGTGTATGTATGTATGTGGGCGAAGATAGTGTCAGTCTAAGCCTGGGCAACTTGACAATATCTTAGCCCACGTGCAGTCTCTGACTGTGTGGCACTTTGCTTGGATCAGGCTTGTGCTTTCATACATGTATGTATGCATGTATGGATCCAGGCACAGTGAAGCACAGTCACAGACTGCACGTGGGCTAAGATACTGCGGGTTTGCCCATGAAAACAATATTAAAAAAGAAAAATACGGAAGTGAGACTGCAGCGTGTTTTCGCATGCAGCTCAATACCTGTAACAAATTGTTTTAGCACAGTGTTGTTGTTGCTAACTGCTCTTGCGGGTCATCAATGACCGCAGAGACTAGACCTTAACGTGGTGCGATAGTTTGTGCACCTCTATGACCTATTGAACCATGCTGGGTGGTGCTCTCCGGGCACCTTCAGAGCCACTAATACCAGGAAGGTCAATGGATAGAGGTCAGACGAACACGGTCTCAACCCAAACCGCTGCCTTGTGTGTCAGGCTTTTTAGCCAAAGGCTTTGGTCGAGAACCCTAATTGTTCTCTTGTCTAGGCATGGGCGAACTGGCAGTATCCCAGCCCGCATACAACTATGACTATAACTACAAAACCGAACTCCACAGTGCAGCGGCTGTCGCGCACAATAAACAAGGTCGCCTTACCTGCTGCTGTATTCAGCAGGGCGGGTACGCGAAAACAAGCTACTGCTGGCAATACTCTTCAAACTGTTTCTGACCCTTCTCCACCCCATCAACTCTTAACTTTCCGTCTGTCAATCCCAGCTTTAGAAAAGATCACGCTAAACACGTTGAAACATCTTCTGTTCGCGTAGCTACAGATCACTTCCTGAAACGACGGGCATCTGCTCAGATCGAAGCTATGAATGTCAGAATACTCAGACAGATAGGCCAGCAAGCTGCAAAGGTTGTCATAGCCGGGGGTGGCAGTGGGGATAAGCTCACACTGTCTATAAAATGTTCCTATATGACACGCGTCTCAAATAGCCTCTGACAACCAAGTCCAGCTTCTGACCTGCACGAGTGGCTCCCCGAGCCCGGCGGAACTGCTTCTACCAACAGGAGAATGGGCGAGGGCGAGTGACTGGCGCCTGCAAACCAGTTTGCTTCGTGTAGATGGAGCTCGTTAGCCTGGGAGGGCATTTCATCTAAGGGAAGGTTAACCCTGATTTTCAACCTCTGCTGCCTTGCGGGAAACCTGATCGCGGAAAGGCTTCGGGAGAAAACCCTGAGGAAAAATCTGGAACAGAGTCTAGTAGAAGGTTAGTTGGTGCACACCACCTCTTTCTGGCAACTCCAAAGTTGTCCTTGCATGTCTACCAGGCTGGGGACCCGCGATCAGATATTGCAATAGTTAGTTACGCCTCAGGATATGTCCCAAAACCGTGTACAATGATTCGTGACAGTGAAAGCCACAAGGAAACCGTCATGATGATGTCGCTCTAATCGTTTACGAAACTTGTTTGAATACATGTTCCATTCGAGGTGTAGGCACCCCATCCAAGTTTTTTGTGCTTACTTTTTTATAGAATCTCACCCTTCCCCATCTTAAAGGATTTTAAGTTTCAATGGTTGTGTGGCAGTTAAGCACTATCGTACATGCAATCGGTGTAATACTGTCTCTGTTGATGATAATGCATGGTAGGTCAGCTATAATCATAATCATTCCGTGTCACAATGTGGCTGATAAGTAATGTAAGGTAAGTAAGACGAGCATGGGATGTGAGGTGGGTTAATGGCGCCTCAAAACAAGTTTGCATCTGTGGAGCTCTTAAGGACACGAAGACAGTCTACCTAGGAGAAGGATTCTCTTTACTTTACACCTTCACTGCATTGTGGTTATATCCCATCATGCAAAAGGATTCAGGGGTCGAATTCAAGAATATATCTGGCGCCGGAGTCTCTTTAGAAATTTTGTAGATGTACCCAACTTCGTCTTGGCAACACCTACAACGACATTGTTGTCAAAATCTTTCAGTCTAGCTGTTCCTTTGGCTTCAGCGGTGTTATGAAAGTGGGAGTAGATGCTGCATGTATAACAGATAGCTCTCCACATTGAAATGCCCTGGTGCACATCACAGCACACAAATGGAAATGATACTCTATTCCATTTTCGAGGATGATAACGTGGCATAGAGCTTCGAGCTTTTTTCTACCGTACCTTTTTTCATCGGGGATCCGGTCGACCGCATCGATCTTATTACATCGAAAGCAATACCACTCAACTAGTAGCTGATGAGAAAGACCTTGGAGTTATAGTGTCCGACTCTTTGAAAACAAAAGTTGATTCTGCGAAGAAGATTGGCAATGCAAACCGATTTCTGTGGACAATTCATAATTCGTTTTGTGTTATAACAGCTGATTCTTTCAAGGTATTATACGGCATGCACATCAGACCCATCATTGAGTATGGACTTCCAGCTGTCTACCCACTAACTACGGGAGAGTGTAATACACTGCAGCGAGTGCAACGCCGTGCAACAAAGATGGTTCTCTGCATGAAATTTTTGAGATATAAAGAGCGTCGAAGAAAACTCGACTTGTTTCCGCTTAAGTATCGCCGAATTAGAAATGATTTGATAATGACAAGGTGGATATTGCTGGGTGAATATGGTAATAGGCTGTCGATATTTAATAGTATATTATGGTAAAAAAAGGCATGAGCTTAAAAGATAACCACAGGATAGTCAATACAGGGGACGGGGGAGTTTAGCAAGTTCGGCGTCGTTTGCCATAGCTCGATAAAGAGTGGGGTTATATATATGATAACAGTCAATACAGGTGGATGAATCAGCGTAATTCCGTATATATGAATGTGGGAAGGAAGGGTAAAGCGGGTGCAGTATCCGGAAGGAGGGAAAGCGAATATCCATTACATTTGCTGAGAAAATAGAGATAAGCGTCAATCCGTTCTTTAAAAACGGAGTTTAAGTTCAAGTTGTACAGGGCTGAAAGTGGCTAAAAGCTAATCACGCGCCAAGATTTCGTTCGACGGTATGCGGTTGAGCACCCGGCACTTCTATATTGAGTATACAGTTCGTACGGTTCACACGTTCTTGTTTCCGGATATCTGGAAAGTAAGGTAAGGGTTCTCTTCACCAGCACGGTTAGTGGTCACCGATTCAGGAAACAATGCAATAATATGCGTGAACAATGTATGATGTATGAAATCACTAGGTTAATCGAGGCAAAGTCATAGACTGCACGTGAGTCAAGATGCTGTCAGGTTGCCCAGGACTAGACAGACATGAGAAGGAAAATGGAACAATACGTTTTTGTGTTGTTTTTCAAGTTTTTATTAGACAATCTGTGGAAATATGGTAGGCCATTTAGCGTCTAATTCCCTCTTAAAGCTTAACACGTTGGGGAGGTTTATTAAACCAGTTTGCACGGATGTGCAATCGTACAGTACTTCTGTGCTGTGCGGCTAACACCGTGCTAAATTGATTGGCCACTGGCGGTGAGCTGCATGCTGGAACAGGCTGAAGTCTCACTACCATTTCTATTACTATTTCCTCCCTCATATCTGTCTAGGCCTGGACAACCTGACAGTATGTTAGCCCATGTGCAGTCTCTGACTGTACGGCACTTTGCCTGGATCAGGCTTGTGCTTTCATACATTAAACCAGCTGGGAGCTCATTCCAGGAGTTGACCACACGGTTGCTGAAAAAGTGCTCACGTACCAGCAACCTGGGTCTATTCTTAAGAATAGAATTACCCCTTGTAGATGTTTTAGGGGCAAGTTTAAGTAATTCAGTAATAGTATCACTCATGAGACTCTTTAGAATCTTAAAGGCTTCTATTACGTCGGCTCGCAGCCGCCGTCTCTTTAGTGAGAAGAGATCGAGGTCCTTGAGTCTTGCTTAATAGGTTTTACCTGTTTGACCTTCAACCATCACAGTCGCTAGGCGCTGGACTCTTTCGAGACACGCTTTATCTTTTTTCAAGTACGGTGCCGAGGATTGAACGCAGTATTCCAAGTGAGGACGCACGACTAACTACCTTGTATAGGTGAATGAAGATAGGTTTTCGGCATGACAACGCTGAGCGCATTCTGAAGGCCTAATTTGTGCACGGATGTGCAATCGTACAGTACTTCTGTGCTGTGCGGCTAACACCGTGCTAAATTGATTGGCCACCGGTGGTGAGCTGCATGCTGAAACAGGCTGGAGTCTCATTGCCATTTTTATTTCCTTTCTCATATCTGTCTAGACCCGGGCAACCTGACAGTATTTTAGCCCACGTGCAGTCTCAGACTATACGGCACTTTGCCTGGATCAGGCTTGTGCTTTCATACATACATTCTGAACAATTCTCTGCGAGCCTTGTTTGCTGCTTCGGCACATTGAGTAGACCACTTAAATTTCTTCGTTATAGTATTACTGAGATTCTTCACTTTCTGGGCAGCAGCTATTATGATAGTTCCTTCGCCGACTTCGAGTTGTGTTGTCGCCAAACCAGTCGCCAGAACGCAGCTCTTTCTTAAGTTTAGTGGCAAGTCCCATGTTTTTGTACACTCGATTACTTTTTCTAACACAGAGATAAGCGTACCTCTACTGACGGTTTTTAGGATCTTAACATTATCAGCAAACAGGAAGCAACGTGAACTTAAGCAGGCTGCCAAGAATAAGAAAAGTAGTGAACTAAGCACTGAGCCTTAAGGCACTCCACTGATTATCACTGATTTCTCCGAGCACACCCCTGAAATTCTAACACAGTTAGTACGAGTGATTAAGAAGCTGTCTAACTACCGATGTAGTTCACCTGTGACGCCACACATCGTTAGCTTGTGCAAGGTACTGAGTCAAAGGCCTTTTGAAAATCAAGATAGCATACTTCGACTACTCTCTCTTCATCGAGCCGAACTGTCACTTCATCAAGAAAGCTCAGCATATTTGTTAGGCAGGACCTCCTTTCCAAAATCCGTGCTGGCCTTCGGATAATAGGGAATTGGCTATCAAATGTTTACATATTTGGTGCCGAATTATTTTTCCCAAGCACTTGCAAACAATGCTAGTCAGGCTAACTGGCCTATAGTTGCGTACATCTGAATTGGAACTCTTAATTTATATGGCTACTACCGCTGCTCGTATCATCCGGTAGTAGTAAGGCAGCTGCAAAAAGATTGCTGATTGCAAAGCTAACTATATTCGCGAGCGATAGAAGAATAGCTGGATGTATAACTTCGTGGCCAGCCGACTTAGTGTTATCCAGCCGCGACAGAACTGTGGTAACCATTTCCTGATTAACCTCCACAGAGATAAAGAGTGGTGCGCTGCACTCGTCAGTTTCTAAACGGTTACCTGAATCACGCCGATGAACACTGCAGAAAAATGTATGCAAAGCATCGGCTTTTTCCTGTGCAGTCCAAGCCGTGTTGCAATCATCCAGCACAAAAGTACCTATATCTTCTCTTAAAGATCGTTTGGATTGAACATAGCCGTACAAAGCTTTAAAGTTAATATTTGCTTTTTGGCAAGTCTGGATTCAAAGTCCCTTTTAGCTTTCCTTTGCAGCGCAACAGCTGAATCTCTGGTCTGTATGCACTGCAGTCTAGATCTGAGTTCCAGAGAATTTGCAAGCCCTCCAGCCACGGTCACGCCATCTGATAGCCGTACGAATAGACGCGCTCTCCCAGGCGAGTCTTCCTCGAGTTCTCACTGGTTGTAGCGAATCAAAACTTTCCTGTAGTTGTAAAAGGTGCCCTCTTATAATATTCCACCTGATTTCTACACTAGGTTCTAATTCGTCTGGTTCCCAAATTAGATTCATGGCTTTAGTTTGTATTTGGACTATGTCCATACGGCCAAAGTTGCGGGACATCTTTACTTCGTGACTAGGGTGCACTAAAGCACAGTCAAAACAAATTACGGCGTGGACGCTCTTGCCTAGTGGCAAAAGGAATTTGATCCCATAAATATCTTTCATGAGAAGATAGAACGAAATCCAAAGTGGACGGAGTGTCCTGACCTAAACCTTGCAGGTTCCATGACATGATGATAAAAAGCCGACATGAAACCAGTCTAGAAATTGCAACTCAGATGAAGAAATTTCGGTACCCCATTCAATGCCCTGGAGATTGAAGTCTCCAACAATGAGCAATGCTTTGCAATACCTTTTCAGAGTAAACGTTATCTCCACTACCAATTTTGGCTAGGCTGAAAAGGGGTGTAGCATTGAAATAAAAAGTCTATCTAACTACTTTTAATTTAGACAATGCGTCAGTGAGCTAGTTGTGTATTGGTCATGTGCTTCGCCTAAGTGTCCAGGGGTCGCAGGTTCGAGTCTCGGTGGCGGAATTATTTTCTAAAAATTATTCGTCATCGGATTGAAGACACATCATTTTTTCCAAATAGGATTTTCTAACTTTTATCTCTCTCATCCTAATTCTGATTTTTTCCAAAGCAATCTCCCTCTCCCATTTTATCCGCTCCATTGATTTTCTTTTCATTTCCATTTCGTTGAGTTTTGCATCTGCTGGTTCAGCGAAACGGTGCACGAATGGTTGCAGAGATTGAGAAAAGGAACTGTGGGAGAGTCATTAGTGAGTGTCATTAGGAAACGTATCAAAAAATGGATCCAGCTCATCAGAGCTGGAACTTTCCTTGAGCACTGCACCCGCTATTACTTGTAGTTTGTTAGTAGGCATTTATTTTATTTATTTATTTATTTTTATTAACAATTATCTGCCAGTGGTTTGTTTGAACTTCTGTCGCTTTGGACAAATTTGAAATTGAGATAAGGGATATAGAAGTTAGACAACGCTATTTGGAAGAAATGATGTGTCTTAAATCCGATGACGAATTATTTACGGTAGCTTACTTATTTACGGAAAATAATTTCGCCACCGGGACTCGAACCTGGACCTCACGACTGCAAGGGTAGTGGTTTTAACTTCTACCCCTTTTCAGTACTTCAAATGTCCCTCGCTAATTGATCGTCTAATTGTGAAGCAGTTGGGCTTCTAAAAGCACATGCAAGTGCCAGTTTCGCCATATCGACAGTAAGAAATATCGATGTTAGTTAGATTGTGTGAGAAGCTATTTTTATCGATGGGGATATTACGACAAAAGACGGCAGATCATTCAAGGTCAAGGTTAAGGTCTAAGTTCAAGTTGCACTGGACTGAAGGTCAACGTGGAAGTTCAGTTCATTTCAGTTCAGTTGCACAGGACAGTAAGCGGCTAACGAGCCAATCGATCGTTTGCTTCTTACGATTTTTTTGATATTGTTGAAGATATCCTAGCTACATTCAACTACATTCTCCTAGTCCTACGCCCATCAGAGGCTCCACACGGAGAAAAAGGATTGACCCTTTGGGAGTGGTGGGTGCTTCTCCGCAGCTTTCCACAGAAAGAAATTCTGGACGCTCGATTGGCTTATCAGCCACTTACTGTCCTGTGCCTACTGAACTGAACTATTTCTAGATTGTCACAAGTAATTTCATTCAATGTTTAAAGGATTCGAACATTGTCATAAATCATAAATATCCCAAAATAAATAATTTAACATCGACTGCAAGGAAGTCTTATGGTGTTTTCATCATTGTATATTTTACTATATTAAGACTACATATTTTTTCATTTGTTTTGTTATAATGTTACATGTAAATATGTACACAGTTTGAATTATTCACGCTGCTCACGTGTTCTGCTTTGGGAGAAGTCTATCGTCTGATTGTTTTGGATCTGTATGCCGCGTTACGTTGAGAAGTGTGTTCCGGTTTGTTGATAACAATAATCAGAAGGCGTACGCAGTTAGTGATGAAATCTCCGCTGGATCAACTGCTACCGTCTCATAAGATATAAGGCTACGCTCCTCCCACTTGGATTCTTGGGTTGTATGTTTGAAACAGGTTGCTGATAACGCTATAGCTGCTTAGTATGAAATATGTTTGAAATGGATGCATATTCCATGTGGTGGAATGAAGCCATAGATGTATCACTGGCTCCAGAAGAACTCGTGTGATATCATTCGCAGGATATGTAACATATGTCTTCCACCGACTGGTGTTAAGCTCGCAGGTAGTCAGCTTCAAGTCGTCACTGCTTCTGTTAAAATCCCTAAAGTACTCAACGGAGGGAACGTAGATAATTTCTCTCCTTCTAAGGTGGGCAAAGACCGCAATTTTTCTGAATCTTTGCACACTTTTTTCCGCAACCGCGCTTCGTTCAAAAATTGGATTAAGTTCTAACGGTGCAACGAAAGTTCATGAACTCAAAGAGGTCGAGAAGGTACCACTGCCAGCTAAAGTAATCAAGAACAAAGACAAGAGCTTTACTACTGATAAGAGTAGACAATACATCGTCATTCTTAACAATGGTTGCAAACGTTGCGTGATCTCTTTCCGTAGGAGATGCGAAAAGCTAATGAGGAGATTAGCGAGCGCAGGGCGGCAGGCGAAACTAACGTGCGCATTATGGACTTTCGGTTGCGAGTATGAGGCTAGATTTTCGTAGGGAGCCTCTGATGATATACATTCGGTGGACTCAGGATCTTTAAAGTTGATCTATTTTAACACGAGGAGTTTGAGAAACGAACTGGATCAAGGTCAACGTGGACGTTTGCTTCTTACAATATTATCATATTGTTGTGGATATCCGAGCTATTTCAAGATTATTAGAAGAACTTTGTTCTATTTTCAACATATTTAAAAATGGTTACGACTCGTAAATATGCAAAACGAGATCATGCAGCACCGACTGCAAGGAAGCCTCAAGAGAATGGGGGCTCCGCTGTTCACTCTGGAGATTCTTGTCTGGTTTGTTCCAAACAGGTCGACAATAACGCTAAAGCTGTTCAATGTGAAATATGTTTAATGTGGATACATATTCGATGTGGTGAAATGAAGTCGGAGATGTATCGTTGGATTCAGAAAAATTCATACGATATCATTCGCATTTAGGATTTCGATATTCTGCATCACTGACTTTCAATGAAAGATGCGCCATCTTATAACTGAGGCCAAGGAAACTGGGAATATTATAATTTAACCTCTTGTAAAATAGAAATATATTAATTATTCACCATTCCTCTTCTAGACTATTCTAACATAATATATACCAAAATAAATAAATCCGATAGCATAATTTTAGAAAAGATACAACATTATTTCTCAAAATCTATCATCGGTTATTCGACTAAACAATCTTATAGAGAAAGATGTATACAACCGAACCTCGATCCCCTATGGTTTCGCAGACTCGAGCATATTCTCATCTTATTCTTCAAAACACTGACAATGGATAATATCGAAAAAATACGAATCTTCATATACGGCATAATTTAAGTATATCAGGAGAAACTGTGAAAAGATTATTTAATTACCAAGGTTTCGTATTTAAGTATGGAACAATTTCTACTTGACTATATATGCTCAACTGTGAAATCTTCTTTCAAAATATATAAGATTCAGCTCCTCTTAAAATGAATTCAAATCACATCTGGCTTCATTCCATAACATGGAAAAAATACGCGATCTTCTTAGCTGTGCAAACTGAACTGAACTGAATTAGATGTTCTACCTGATGATTTATATAATAGTGGCACCCTGAATATTGATATAAAACAAAATTTTCATACCGTTCGAAAGAAGATTCTCTTGCTTTCGAGTAAGTACTTAACAGCATAATTTCTCAATACGCACCCAAATGAAACTAGCCCGCAGGAGACCTCAACCTAGTGGAACCAATTGAAAATCAGGAAGGAACAATCTATTCAGAACAATCAAAATGAAACGGTTTGGAAAATCAACAACAGAGATCTCCACGCATCCTGGCTGGACATCATCCGTTAAACATCAGTGCTGTCGGAAACATCTATTGACTTTTAATCACAGTGCCTGTGTTTTTTTTGTATAATATCAGATCACGTACAGATTATGTGAAAGCAACTTGTAAATACTGTTACATTTAAGATTCATTAAACTTTAAAATCCACTGCAAAAATGACCTCAAAAATGATTTTGTGAATGTATATTCTACAATCCGTTTGTACAAAACCTTTGAAAATTATTGATCATGATTACCATGCCTTAAGTTTCTAAGAATATAATTTATTTATTTATTACACAAAGTGTCCCGCATAAGTATGAGACCATATTTCAGGGGCCTAATTCTCATTGTTCTGGGCCAGTCAGGGTTTGTAATAGCCTATCAACCTCCTTTCCTTCTTTTTTGGTGTCCGATTTCTCCATTTTTGTTCACTTTTAATTGACGCTATAATGCATGCAGGTTCTGCAGGCGTAAGAACATTGGGCATCCAGATAGGCTGCAATAAGGAACTGTTTGATTAAAATTATGCAGACAAGGTAGTATCAATCTTCAATTTCTATATGGATGCTGCAACTGTGCAAGCACAGATGTGCGATCGTGCAGTACTTCTGAGCTGTGTGACTAACACCGTGCTAAATTGATTGGCAAATGTTAGTGAGCTTCCAAACTTGTCACCGGACTCAGCCGGGAACCATACAACGAGCGAATCAAAGACCTGAATTTATTCGATTATCCTTTTTGTCGTATCCGGAGCGAATTGATTTTGGTTTACAATATTTTGAATACCTCATATCACCGGCTGCAATGCTAGTTTAATCTACGGGGCAAACATAAAAAAGAGCTTACACATTTATCATAACTGTCCCTCACTCGCGACTCAAATCTAGACGAGATTTTTCGCCGTGCGAGTTTGTTTTACTTGAAAAAATCTACCAGATTATGTTGTAATCTCATCAAACCAGCAGATTTTCGATAGAAGTCCTAATTTTTTATTGACCCTAACCCCGTGCATCGAAGAAAACTATGCACCTTAAAACCATACATCTACATTTGGTAACCAACAAATCAAAAACAACTTCTGCCCTTTGGATTTTTACTTGATTCTTGAACTGCGCAGTAAACAACCGAATCCCATTTTTGATTATTATATTATTCTTAGTTCTCATATTATTCTGTTTTTGTACAGCTGTAAGCATCTTAAACCAATAAAATTGAATTAAATTGAATTGAGCTGCATGCTGATACGAGCTGGAGTCCCACTAGCAGAGAACGTGCCCAATATGGGGACCATGGCAAACCCCAAGTCAATATCCATCGGGATTCGAATATGGTCCACCTTGGGGACCAAGAAAACGTGGTATATTCAATCCAAAATAGATATGCAGCCTTTACCCCAATCAACCTGGCTCTCAGAAAACAACTCCATCTCCGCGAGGATCAAAGAACCTTACTTCTGCGTGTTAGCTCAGCGCACATGGCATTTAGTCAAATTATGCCAGTTCAAGCAACACCGATGTAAAAGATTTAACATCGTTGGTCAAAAGGATCGTTTCTGTCAACAAACTATTAGTCACTCAATGCCTTCATTCAAGCTTTCAAATAAGTCTCTCAGTCTGTTAGCTACTTTCCAAGTCAACGCAGCCGATCGGAGAAAATTCGTAATAAAAAACCAGATTACCGGTCTGACGATCAACTTTGGCGGAAACTTGGTTCCTGGAACTCAAACCTAGGATACAGACAGCCACCATTGCCAGTGGAGGTTTCGAAAAGCTGACTGGACAGCTGCAATGTGAAATATTATTCGGAAGCTCAACAATTGTAGGCACTTGTTACGTGTCGAATTCACAATTCAACCTGTTTGGTCTCTATTAATTTGATCTTCTCGATTTGGCTCGCCTTCCGATCAGTGCAATTTCATTCAGGTAGCAGCAACCGAAATACTCCAGGAAAAGCGAGACATGATTATGCTTGAATATGCAGCCGTGCATACGAACAAACTTAGAAAATGTAACAAGGTGCAAGCTAATCTCCATATCAAAAAGACGCAAAGCCTGTAATCCGACCGAAACAAGCTGTGTCGTTCGCATCCTTATCTCCAATTGAAGATGTTCTTTAAAGTCTACAAGATCAAAGTGTTGTGGTTCTAGTAACATACTATGCCTGGGCAGCACCCATCGTTGCCTTTAAAAGCCGAATGGATCCATCCGAATCTGCGCCTATTTTAAACTGGTTTGAATGCCGCTTTTTGAAAATCACTGCTATAAATTACCGGTCATAGCCGATTTGTTCACAAGGCTCAATGGTGGTTCCTACTTTGCAAAGCTCGATCTCGCTATCATCGTCCCATTAATTTTGATTTTATTTATATCTATATTTATACATTTGTACCTATAGTTTTACTCTGTGGTTATTGTAAAGTTAATTGCTTTTTCAACCATAAATATTTAACCTTGAATCTTGAATCTATCTGACGCCTATGTAAAGGTCGAAGTTGCACCTGATTCTGCTAACGATTAATACACATAAATGTTTATTCTGGTATCAGCAACGCCATTTTGGTCTGGAGACTGCTCCAACCATTTTCCAAAAATTGATGGACACCATTATACCTAGCATCCCGGTTGTGGCCACATAGCTGGACGATCTATTCATTGTCGGTTCCTCTGAAGAAGAACTCGATGGTCGCATCAATCAGACGCTGAAGCAGATTGCAAAAGTTGGTTGACGCCTTCGTCTAGAGGAATGCCAGTTCTATATAGAGTCAAGAAAATACGTTGGTTTTATTTTCGACCAAAGTGGACGTTACCCAGACCATGACAACATACAATCAATCTCTCAGACGCCGACCCAAAAAGATGTTGCATCACTGCGATCATGTAGTGGATAACTGTAATTGTAATGAATTGAATTGTATTGAGCAAAATAACCAACCGAGGAATAGAACTGAGAATTAACCACGGTCACTCAATCACAGAGTGTGTATTAATTAATGTAACTAACAAAGAGAATTTGAATTACAGGATTATTAATTAGTATTGATTGTTATTCAAACAATCATCACAACCACCGCAGCTCCTAATCGTCCTCGGATTTTTGTAATCTTGAATAAGTTTGTTGCTAAGTCTTTCAGATCGTCTGACAGGTTCATTCGCTTCAGTAATCTCGGAAGAATCTGGAGGTGTTGTGTTATGATTGCTAACGCAACCAGTATTAGAACGCAACTGACCTGAATCTTGGTAGATGATTTGATTTGCATTACGATTGTGCACAGTTCCGTCTTTCAGATCAAGTATTTTTACCATGTTTCTTCCTATCTTGTTTAAAACAATACCGGTACTTGGACGGTAATCATTTCCACAATAGTAAGATACTTCGGCCGATTCAGGTTCCAGCAGATTCGATCTCAAGGATTGAGATTTCGATAACATGGATGGTGTATTTCCAGTAGTTGAATGTTTACTATTGCGATATTGAAGCAAGAAATTGTCAATACAACGATTAAGTTCATCAAATGTTGTTGGAGAACAAGAGGAAATTGCACCTTTTAGCGTAGCTACAAAGTTTTCGGCTAATCCATTCGACTGTGGATGTCTGGGTGCAGTAAACAAATGTCGGCAACCAAGCGAATGTAGCTACTGAGTAACACATGAAGCAGAGAAATGGCTTCCATTACCACTCACAACAGCAATAGGAACACCTTCGCGGTTGAAAACCTTCCGTTATGCAAGCATTGGGAAATCAGAATTGGGTTTAGTAGTAAGGAAAACTTCTGGCCCTTTTGAATACGAATCGATAATCACAAGAACATAGTATTTCTTTAGAAATGGTCCGCAGTAATCCATATGAATACGTTGCCAAGCTTCACAAGCTAATGGCCATGGAGTCCAATTTGATGGCTGGCAGAATAATTTATGCTTACAGGAATGGCTTGAAGAAGCAGTTCTGCGGATATCAGTATCAATCTCAGGCCACCAGCATTATTGTCTGGCCAACGATTTCATTTTTTCAATACCTAAGTGTCCCGAATGCAAATCATCAAGTATTTGCTTGCGAAGTGAGGGAGGAATAACAATACGATCATTGACACACAACAGACCTTCAGGTGTTACACATAATTCATCACGACGCTGATAGTAAGCTGGATATTTTTTCTTGGATGTGGCTGACCAACCTCGTTTAACTGCAGCCATTATCGGACCAAAATATTTCTTTGTCTCAAATCGTAAATCTGAACAGGATACACACAGTGGTTGAATCAACAAGCAGTCGGTACTGTCAGTCTTTTCATATGTCACAGCATTGCGGGATAAGTAATCTACATGCGGAATTTGTTTTGCACTGCGATGTTCAATGGTGTAATTATATGCACCAAGTGCTATGCTCCATCGCTGAACCATTGCTGCAGTAGATTTTGCCAATGAAGATGTCGGATTGTAAATAAATTTCAGTGCTTCATGATCAGTTACTATAGTGAATTCGTGACCAAATAAATATTTGTGTAAGCGCATGACAGCCCAGTAAACAGCAAGCGCTTCTCGATGAGTCTGAGCATAACTTTGTTCAGCTTTACTTAGTCGACGTGAAATACACAATACCGGATGGCCATTTTGCTCTAAAACAGCACCAATTCCATAAGGAGAAGCATCCGTGATTAAAACAGAACGCAAATTTGGTGTAAACGGTTTAAGTACAGCACTGGATTGCAATATGGATAAAATATCCCGAAGTGTCTTTTCATGTTCAGAAGTCCACTTGAACGTTGTAGCATTCAGTAATGTAAACAATGAATTGGCAACTGTTGCAAAATTCGGGATGAATTTAGAATAATATTGTAGCACTCCCCTTACCGATCGAAGTTCACTGAAAGAATTTGGCGATTTCATTTCAACTAGAGGTTTAAGACGATTCTGGTCTGGCCTTAGTCCATTAGACGATACACAGTATCCGAGACAATCAATCTCATCAACAGAAATGATGCATTTATCTGGATTTAATTTCACGTTATAATGTTTAAGACGAGAGAGTAATGCTAATACACGTTGATCGTGAACACGATTATCGGGTGCATGAATAATAATATCGTCTTGATAGACCTCGAAACCAGCAAGACCATCGACAATATTGTTCATTACATCTTGAAATACAGCTATTCCAAAGTGATTCAAATGATCAAATGTAATGGTCTAAAAAGCATTTGCTTAACAATAACCATAGGATGGAGTTATGAAGGTATATACAATAAAAAAGAAGAACAGGAAAACTCATGTAGTGTAAATCGTATCAAAGTTTGGGTTGTCTCTCAAGTGTTTGTCCAAATTAGCTTTGAAAATATCCAGGTTGGCTGAGTGTGTAACAGTGAAGGGGAGGGTGTTCCATGTGAAACTTACACGTACAGCATACGAATATCTTCGACAGTTCAGTCTTGAAGTGGGAATAAGCACTGAACGTTCGTGTTTCCGACTGGCACGGGGTGGCGAGCGTGTGAAAAGTTTGGACAAGGGATGGTTAGGGACGTGCATAAATATTGTACATCAGTATGAGGTCACCTCTTAGTCGATGACAGCGAAAGTCGAAAAGATTGAGACTCCTTAAACGTTCTTCATATGGTTTAGCAGCTAGTCCGGGTACAAGCTTTGTGGTTCGGTGGTAAATACGCTGCAGAAGATTGATGTCGTTCTGAATCCAGGGTGACCAAGCCTGAACAGCGTACTCCATTGCTGGTCTCAGATAGGTGTTCATGATACGGGGCACCGACTGATTGGAGAATCTGCCAAAAATTCGTCTCAATAACGCCAATACTTGTGACGCCTTTTTGTATGCCGCTTTGCACTGCAGTGAAGTCTTCAGACTTGAACTTGTCCAAACACCCAAATCCTTCTCTTCAGTTGTCCAGACGAGTTGGTGGGACCCAAGAGTGTAGTTGTAATTAACAGTCTTTCCAATGTTTAACACCTTGCACTTTTGGAAGTTGAATGGTAGTTTGTTTCTCAAAGACCAATCGTGCAATGTGTTTAGATCTTTCTGCAAAGTTTCACAGTCATCATTTGTACGTATGCTTCTCCAAAGCTTTATATCGTCTGCAAATAACATAATCTTGCATTTAACACGCTCGGGAATGTCGTTTGCGTAGATCAAAAACAAAATCGGTCCGAGGACCGAACCCTGGGGCACTCCGCTCGTAATTTTGAATGTTTTCGATAAGGCGCCGTCAACTCTGACTTGGGCACTCCTGTCGCGTAAATAGTTTTCTAGCCAAGCAAGAAGTTTTCCTGTTATCCCGTGCAATTCAAGTTTCTGGATTAAAATACTATGATTGACGCGGTCGAAAGCCTTTGACATTTCTAAAAAGCATGCGTGGATGGAGTAACCATTGTCCACACACTCAGTCCAGTCGTTTAAGGTGAGCAAGAGGTTAGATAGACATGAGTGATGTTTCCTGAAACCGTGGGGTTCAGTCGCAAGCAGTCTATTGTTTTCGAGGTGATGGGTGATCTTTTCCGCTACTAAACTCTCTAGCACTTTAGAAATTACTGGCAACAACGTAACTGGTCTATAGTTCGCAGTGTCAGACCGACTCCCGCCCTTGTAGATTGGTGCGATGATGCCAGATTTCCATTCCGCGGGAACGATACTATTTTCGAGCGAAATTTGGAATAATGTGCTGAGTGGACCACACAATGAGGATGCGCATCGTTTGAGGATAACAGGAGTGATTCCATCTGCTCCTGGTGACTTTGCGGTATTCAAACGAAGAAGTTTGAGCATGACACACTCATTGTTTATTGAGATTTCATTTAGTATTTCATTGGAAAAGCCAATCGAATGCGGCGTAAGATGCACTGATTCCTTGGGGCCAAAAACTTTGCAGTAGTAACCTGCAAGAACTTCGGCAGCCTCGAACGCAGTCGTAGTTAGACCATGAGGTGTGCGTAGTGCTGAGATTCCAGGCTTAATTTTTGATGTAGTGTTAACGATCTGGTACAGTACTTTGGGGTTCCGCTCCATCATGGGAAACAGATAAGCCAAACGGAAGAAACTTATAACGATACAATCCAAAAGGCGTGTTAATGGTTGTAGCTTCACTTGATGCTTCATCAAGTGGTATCTGTAGGTAGGCATCCTTCAGATCGATTTTAGAGAAAACACATGAACCATGTAAACGAGATAATATAGCTTCGGGTTCTTCAGTTGTACAACTTCGTTTCATTAATCGAGGGTTCAGTGTCACTCTGTATTCTCCACTAACACGGGGCGTTTGTCCATCTCTTTTCAGAGGTGTAAATATTGGTGTGGCCCATTTGGAGGCTACCACTGGAACAAGAATTCCACGTTCACACAAAGAGTTCAGCTAGAGTGTCTAGAACAACTTCATCGACAGATACTGCAAGAATAGCTTTAGTACTGGCTGGTAAACAATTCAACCACAGTTGTTGAAATACGTAATCATCCAGCTTTGTGTTACTCACAAAAGAACGCATGTGTCGGAGTCCTCTCCCCGAGCTCTATCCCGGCAAGCAATTGTTTTAACCTCGCCTCGTCAGAAGCCGTAGTGCGCTTAAGAAAAGCGGCTTTCAGGGTAGCGTAGGGCGAATTTACTGGCATCGGGTCAAGAACGTCTAAAACTTCTTTCGCTGTATACGACGGAAGCTGAGATTGCACAAAGGAAAACATGGTTTCTTGTTTAGTAATGCGTCTAAAACGAAACAGTCCTTCGAGCTGAATGAACCAAATGTGTGGTTTAGCTTGGTCAGAAGCTGGAGTGTTGCCTCCGATAACGTTCAATTGCGATTTGTTAGGTTCAAACAACTTTATAGCAAAATTGAAAAAAATAACGGGAGTTCTGAGCGAAAAACGGAAGGCGGGCTCACCAATTATGTAATGTATAAATGCAAAAATATAACAGAAAAGTGTTATAGTAAAAACATACAAAGGAACTAACTCACGATAAGTGAAAATTCAATGTCCAATGCAAATATCCACACACAAAAATATTCCAGCTCCAAACTCCGGTGTATTGCGTCGATCAATAATTAGAATTGGCAAAGCTGAAAAATGTGGCGAAAGTCAATTTTGCTGTTAACCGTCGTAATTCGCAAACACGCAATAACGCAGCACCACGAAAATCAAGCAGCGAAGGAACGCGCGCGGAAAAAGTATATTCTGGAATAATGGTTGATTAAAACAAATATTGACGGAAATGGAAGTACAACTGAAAAGAAAGTGAAATCACAAGTTACTACTTGGTTTGATCAGTTATTACAGTAAATTCCTGCCATTAATACACGTTGTGCGTTCACCGCTAAATAAACGTCTTCACAAAGATATCCCATGGAATTTGTCAAGAGAATACGGAACATTTTTTATGACTCTAAAATTACTGTTGACATCAAATACCTTACTGACGCACTAAGATTCAAAGCTGCCGATCGTCGGGGCAGCCGATGAATCTGTATATAGTGTGAGTGTTGTAATTCTTCACAGGTTTGACGATGGAAACGAGAATGCTATAATTCATGCTTCACAAACATTGAATCCGGAAGAACGCTACTATTGATCTATTCGTCAAGTCCTACCGACAAAGTCAACAAGCAGCAAAGATACCTAACCGCATACCTATTGCACCATGGCCAACATCATGAAAACAGCGCAAAAGAATTTAAGTCGATTTTGCTTGTCCGATAGGCGGTGTCATGTACCTCGATGTGGTCGATTATTATTCGACCCAGATCGAGATGTCATCTGCAACATCCATCAACACGATCAACGAAATGCGTCGTTTGTTCAGTCACCATAGATTGCCAGAAACTCTCGTGTCCGATAATGGCTCGCAATTCACCTACGAGGTTTTCGCCGAATTTTGCCGCCAGAACAATGTATCACATCTACGGTCAACTTATCATCCTCAGTCAAATGGCCAAGCTGAACGTTTGTCGAAACATTCAAGCGTGCTCTTCTAACATCACATGGGGAGGGGAGTTACGTCGGTAGTCTGCAACGTTTTCTACTGGTTTACAGAAATACGCCGAACAATGCCTTGCCCAGCCGCAAAATCGCCGCCGAAGAACTCATGGGAAGAAAGCTGCTTACTTGGAACAATGCTATGCTGCGTCAGTTAACCAAACTGCCAACTAATCAGAACCAACAGTTTTGCTTCGAACCAGGAACTGCCATTCACGTAGGAGACTACAGAACCTCACGTCAACCGTGAATGGATTTTAAAATCATCCGTCGCAGAGGCAGTGGGATATTCGACGTCAAAGTTGGAAAAAATGTCATAACATTACACAGAAATCAGTTACGTCTGAGATCCGCCACTTCCAATACGCTCGTCATGATATGGATACCAAAGGACATACGGTATGAAACATTCAACATTCCAACACCAGGTGAATCTATCACGACAGAAATAGCGGCTGACCGAAGTCTGAAACCACGTCACTGGACAACCAGGAAAAGCAAACCCGTGAAACTGTTGCAGCTCAATACACTTAACTCCGGTTATTGAGAATCTCAAAAGGGGAGCTATTGAGGGAATATTAATTTTTTATGAGCTTGAGACCCATTAAATTTGAGATGCTCGATTCTGATTGGTCTATTTGTCCGCCATATTGTGTTTTGTCAGAAACAGTGTATAAACACAGACGAGGCACATCCTAATGGACTTTTTTCACAGACGGTAAAACTCTTTGTCTAAAGTGTCTGTCTAGGTTCAGGCTACGCGCAGTGTTGGGTTTAGTTAGTCAATAGTGACTAATAGCATAATGGTAAGCATTTAGGTAATTATTACTTGGGTTCTACTCTGGTAATATATACTATCATTCTAACGCCGTTTGGTTTCCGACACCTAACTTGAAATGGCAACGTAGTAAGTGTGCCAGTCTCTGACTTGTCTGGAGCAGTTAACTGCATTGCCTGTAAAACTAGCCTCGGTTGGTGCGACCCGTCTCACAGGTTGGTTTCTAATAAATGACAATTCAAAATGGAGGTCTTGATGTAGATATATTATTGCAGTGTTTGCTTAATCCTGTATGTTAACAAGTGGAGTGGCAAGGAAAGCTGGTTCAGATAGGTTCCTGTGAAAGCCGCTAGGAAGCTGCTATTTTGATATCGCTATACTTTTTCACAAATTGCTTGAATGCGTGTTTGACGTGAGGTGTAGGTACCTCATCCAATTGTGTTCGTGCCTACTTTAGAAGTTTAGCAGCATTTTAGGCCCCACCCTTCTCCATATATTCACACGTTTTACTATACAATGGTTTTATGGCAGTCATACACTTAGTACTGTTTGCCAGTGTAATGCTGTCCATGTTGATGATGATGACAACGATATGATATACTCTAATGCTGTCCCAGCCCATGTATACTGAATGTTGAACAAGTACTGGCCGATCCATTGTATATGCTACGGTCTTCAAGTTTTCAAAGTCAGTTTTCGAAATGTAGCGCTTTGCCCTGGCTGAAATGTCTAGTTCATGCTATGGTTGAACGGAGCGTCAAACTGTTGTGGCCACTTTTACCAATTGGTTCAGTGATTCGCATTGTGTCTTGGTGATTTTCAATGCTGGTAAACAAGAAATCCAGGCAAAATGTTGGGTTTGTGTCAGTCCACGTCCACATTTAGGACTCATATTCAGAAAGGCGTATTCAACAGGCATTTGACCTGTTACAAGATTGTATGTGCACCAAGTGATGAAGGGAGGTTGAAATTTCCCATCGGCAGATAACGTCTAAATTGTATAAATTTTCAGATTTGGTGTATCACATCGTTTACCGTGTTAGTCGACCCTGGTCTTCCTCAACAGTATTTGTTTATGTGGTTCTAAGCTCGTACATGGAATAATTGAATGAAATCACAAGCCTGATCCAAACAAATTGCCGCACTGTAATAAACTGCACAGGGCTAAGATAGTGTCAGGTTGCTAGGGTCTTGGCAGATATGAGAAAGGAAAATATAAATGTAAATGGCAGTGAGATTCCAGTGTGTTATCGCATGCAGCTCACTATCAGTGGCAAATCAATTTTGCACGGTGTTAAAGGCACAGCACAGAAATACCGCACAATCGTGCGCATGAAAGTTAAGATCTTGGAATATTAACTCGAAGTAATAAAAATTTCGGCTCAAGTGCATCTGAAGAAATTAACTTCAATGGGCAACTGTTTACAAAACGGGTGCTCAATCGATTTATTTTATTCGTCCTCATAGCTATCTTAAGCATTTTTATTTGGACATTCTGGCATTCTGGTATTGCTTGCTAGTGTGTATCCACATCAACGTAATACAAGTGAATACAATCAAAATCCGTTGGCACATGCGTCAAAGTACGTTATTAACGTGGCTAAGGTTAACCTATTTTTGAAGAAAAACAAAAATCTGGTTAACTAGTTAGTATAAGGTGAATAACAACTATTTACTTTCGCATCAGTGCCGAGTGCCAGATTGTGGAGATATCTGCAGCGTCAACCTTATTGACCGCCAGTTGACCTGCCTTGGCAATTTCGACTGCCTCCGCATGTAGGCGTTCGCCAAAAGTTAAATACTGCATCTCAATATTATCACATTTTCTGGATCGACGCTGTGGCTCGTATCTAAAACGTGCTACGACAAGGTGGAATCACGAATAATGGATTGTTATTCCCTTGCATCACGGGATGTCTCTGGATACGTTTTCGGTGTTCCTCGATTCTAGTATAAAGTTCCATGGATGTCTGCCCTATGTAAACATGCGAACAGTTCTTGCAGTTAATTCTGTAGATGCTGTTCGTTACGCTAGATGAAGGTTTCTGATCCTTGAGGTATATAAGAACCGAACGAATAGTTTTTTCCTTTCTTATAAGTTAACCGTATGGCCACCTGGTTCAAGATTCTAAGTATCGCTTCAGATGTGCATTTTACATATAGTTTACAGACTTTATCTCTCCTGTGCAAACTGAACTGAACTGAACAATTTTTTCCGCTTTTCTGAAGGGTATCTGACCTTCATCAAGTGGCGTTTTACAAAAAGTTTTTGATAACCGTTGTCTACGAGCCTTTGGCTCGCTTGGCGTTGTACCTGTTTTCGGTCTCTTTTGTCGCTGCAAATTTGTTCTATCGTATGATAAATGGAACCTGTCTTGAATGAGCGGAAGTGTATCGTGGTACAGGATCTGTATCGATGGGTTTACGATAGGCATGTTTTTGTATTTCCGTCTACTTTGTGGTAAACAGTTTAAAAATGGAAGAGTACCTGTGCAAGATTTCACTTTCTTTGTGGCCGCAATACATGGGTCTATTTCATTTTAATAGTTGAAGAAGGCCACTAACTGATCTCGCTGGATGATAACAAATATGAAATTATGGCTTTTGTGAATAGTTCCTATTTCATCGCTGCAGAACAACATGGATTTCGTAAAGGGCATTCTTGTACCACTAATTTGCTTTTAGCCAGAGACTACTGGACTAAAGCTGCTGACGAAGGTCAGGGTGTGGACGTCATTTACTTGGATTACTCTAAGGCATTTGACCGAGTTGACCATGCGATATTGCTTACCAAACTGCAAGCATTAGGTATTCCACCCGTGTTGCTGTCCTGGGTTGCTGCATTCATACGTTCGCGAAACTTTCGGGTGCGTTTTAGACCGACCCTCTCAGAGCCATTCCCAATTCAGTGTGGAGTACCTCAGGGGTCCGTTCTTGGCCCGCGTTTATTTTTGATATTTATCAACGACATTGGTGGGTACGTCGAATCACCATTTCTCCTTTTCGCGGATGATATAAAGATTTGGCGGGTCATCAACTCACCCAGCGATATAAGGAAACTTCAATTCGACCTGGATTCATTACACGCATGGTCTACGATCAATCGCTTACCATTCAACACTGACAAATGCCACGCATTACGCATTCGTCTTCCTGGCGACCCTGGCTATAATCTGGGTGGCAAGATGCTCGCTGTCACGATGCAAGAAAAAGATCTTGGGGTGATTATACAAAATGACTTGGGCTGCTCTGCTCAGTGTAGTAGAGCTTCAACCGTGGCAAATAGAAACGTTGGGCTTTTAAAACGTGCGTTCGGAACAATCGATCCACGTCTCTTCCCGTTTCTTCTTCAGGCGTACATCAGGCCACACTTGGAGTATGCTGTCTCCGTCTGGAACCCATGGTTGAAACGTGACCAGCACGCCCTAGAACAGCCGCAGAGACGTTCTACGAAGCTTGTCAAGGGGCTTAGCTCCGTCAGCTACGAGGAACGTCTTACGACTCTACAATTATTCTCTACAAACTATCGTCGTATCCGAGGCGATCTGATCCTTGCGTATCGGATATTGACGGAAGAAACTCACCCATGTAGGGGTATGCTTAAAATGGCCCCATACTCAGCAAATCGTGGTCATCACTTGAAGTTAGCACATCTGCACAGTAGATTGGACTGCCGCAGATACTCCTTTGCCGTCCGGATTCCTCGTGCTTGGAACGCACTACCCCTTTCGGTTATTTCTGCCCCATCCCTAATTATTTTTAAAAAACGCCTTGACCTCCATTTTTATCAGACGATACACAATTCTTAATTATCTTTTTTTACGCTTATATTCTTTGTGATACTGCACCATATCCTTCCCTCTTTCCACAGCGTTTCCCGTCCCAGCAAATGTGGATCACATTTCCCTTCGACCACTTTGCTGAACTGCTGAAACTTCTTCAGACCCAATATCCCAGTATCGGAAGTCCAAGCGCACGCAGTCTCAGCTGACCCTGTTCCGGAGGATGTGGTGGGTAGCGGTGTCCCGGGTTGACGCCCTACCTGTCCAAATGCCACAAAAATCCACTGATGGTGCAGGTTAACGCGAATGTGGCCCGCTATAAGGCCTTGGAAACTCGAACATTTTACTATTCTTTTCTTTTCGATCCACTGCACAATCCACCCTGCGGTTTGTACAAGCTCCCCGCTTTTATACCGTAATAAACTATTGACTATTGACTCACCGCATAATCCACCCTGCGGTTTGTACAAGCTCTCCGCTTTTTATGCCGTAATAAACTATTGATCTATTGAAAATAGCGCCACCATAATTTTGGTTTAAGCCCTTCAGTGTTAAGGGCTTTGTTCTCGAAATGCTCCATATACATGTTCGCAAGTACTGGAGATCGGTGAACCCATTTTCAACCCTTGGGATAGGTTATGCCACAAGCGCTTCCCAAACTCCTTAACGCTACGTAAGTACCTAGAGACTACCATTTTACAGTTACTCATTAACTTTTTTTCATTTTGCCATCGTCTATCCGTTTATAAGGGCCCTCAAGTAAGTGTATCCCAACCTTGTCGAAATAATCGCTTTTGTTCAAAATTACCGTTACTTTACCATTATCAGCCTTAATAATAGTAATAATATTCGTATCTTGCTTCAGCGTAAGAAGTGCTTGTCTGTCGTCTGAATCAAGGTTTTCATCGCCTTGTTCCTGGTTTTTAATAACAACAGCGATACATTTTCTTACCGCATTTGTCTGTTGATTAGGAAGTGCATAAAATGATCTCTCAATACAGGGGGATAATATCCCCAGTCTTCATAAAGCCATTGTGCAGAAATTCAAGCCCTTCTCCAATAATCTTTGCTCAGCTTGCGAAAGTTGCCGATTAGATAAGTTCAAAACACTAGAATACTGTTTGCTAGATAATGACTTATTAGATTTATCTGATGAACGTTTCTTATAATAATCTAATAAATTGTCGAGCTTACGGTTTTGTCTTTCTCCGATTCACTCCGTGGATTTCTGCAGAATTTCTGGAAAACACGCGTAGGTCTTAGACTCGCAAACGGTTTAGAAGAGTTCAGCTTCAACCACCAGCCGGATTTTTTTTTACATGTTCCCGTCATCCTTGACAATCTATTCCAATGTTCGAGACCATCGGTTCTTTCCATGCATGGTCGCACTAGGATACTTTTTGTTCAACATTCAGTATAAAATATGAAAAACGAATGGATATCTGGATTTACCTTTATGAATAATCCGATAAACGATGATCGTGTCACGACGAACCCTGTGCTATGCCAGCGAAAAGATATTCTTCGCACATCGTTCTGGATATGTTAGCTTGCGTAACCTTCTGCAGAATTGTCGAAATGCGTTGAATTAGTTCGGTTACGATTATACTCGGCTGTTAAGCAAAGAAATTCCCTTTAAGACAATAAATGAATATATGAAGTCACAGTCTGATCCAGGCAGTGCCGCACAATCATTGACTTCAAGTGTGCTGAGATACTGTCAGGTTGCCCAAGCTTAGACATTTATGAGAAATGAAATTAGAAATAGGAATGGCATTGCTAATATAGCGTGTTTACGCATGCAGCTAACTACTTGCGGCTAATCGATTTAGCGCCGTGTCGGTTGCAAAGTTCATCAGTACTGTGTGGTTGCACATCCATTCAACCCATACTCAAGCAACTATGAAAATACATGTAAAATGGCAGCTTCTATGCTCTCACACTCCGCCCACACTGCTTTCAATGATCCCACTCAGCATGCAAACGTCTTAATAGCAGGTTTCCGTTTTGTAGTTCTCTGCGTAGCCCAGACAGAAGTACAGTTTTTCACCAAGGTTTCCAAATTTAGCTACTCCGTATATTTCGCCTGCTTCCAAGGCCTCCAGAACGTTCTTTCTCCCACGTTTACCGTTCAAAGTAGTGGCCTTTAATGCACGGACTTTAACTTTGATAACTTCGATATCGATGTATGCTGTCTGTGGGAAGCGTGCATGCATGACTAGTTCGGTTACACGATTGTTTAATACTTCGAATTCTTGCATGTCGTACAATCGACGCCTCTGTATCTGGTCAAGCTGGTGGCGGAGTGACAGAGCTAAGGTCGCACGGTTAGACTGGATCCCAGTCGACATTCGCCTTTGTACAGTAAGACCACATGCTTCGTGCAATAAAGGCTGATGCCGTAATCAATCCCTCAACCTGTTTGTAGTTGCTGCCTATGCATATAATAATTGTAGCTCTGAACTTGCAAATATGGGTTCTATGGAAAATTACAATAACTCAGATTTGCATCGAGAAATGACATTGTTTTCTTATTTTGGGACATGAATGCGCGTGTAGATCGTTTATCTTCAAAGGAGAACGTATGTGTGGAAGGTTTGATCTCGATGGTCATTGTAATGCCAATTTCCAAAGACCGCTTAGCTTGTGCTCAGAGCGCACACGGTGTCTTGCCAGCACTAACTTCCGCCAATCTAAACGTAACTGCTCCACCTGGAAATCTCCTTCGGCGGCCTCGTTCACGCAAATTGACATTGCTATCAGCTACTCGTAGCGAGGGAGTGTACAAGATTGGCGTTCATACTGGGATATCTGTCTAAAGTCAGATTATGCGTTAGTCTGCTAAGCTCATGTTGTGTCTCGACGGGAAAAATAGAAAAGTCGCAGGGCAGCTAAATGTTGCCAGGCTTAACGGCCATTCGGCTCTCCGGGAGATTCGGGCCAATTTTAGTTTGTATATTTATGGATTTTCCCGAAATTGTATCGATGAGCCATGGAGTGGAATAAAAATCTCCTTGAAAAAAGCCCCGTTGAACTGTTGTGAGCTGCCTTCCCTTGTGACTCAACACTGGGTTTCTACGAATTCTTTTCAACTAATGGACTAACGTCGGTTGCTTTCTCATGATAGCATACATGATGCTCCACGAAGGCTTATTAAACGCAAACTGGTTGTTAACTTAACAGCCCGGGGTGGTAATGGGATGAGCCCCTACTACCTATAAAGTGTTCCGATGTGGCGTGCATCTCAAATAGCCTCCTGGAGGATGAGTTGGCTTCAATGAAGATTCTTGGGAATTCTTTGGGTACAAAGAGGCGTCCCCAGCACCACTCTATGGGAAAAACCCTAACTCGAACCCCCCACTGCCTTGCGGGTTACCCGTTGGCGGGAAAGGTTTCAGGAGAAGACCCCGAGGAAAAATTCGGAGTGAAATCCCGTAGACAAGTAACTGGCGCACAGCGCTTTTTATCTGTCAAATCATTGCTGCCTTGTAGGTTGCACTTGGTTGTGCAAAGGCCAAACGCCAAGTGGTGCTGGGAACATCACTTGTAATTTATTCCCAAGAAAGTTCATGAAGTTGTCTCAATATTTCTCTCAACTCTCTGTTACGGCATTCCCGAGACGCGACACGCCCTTGGCTCTCAGCGGCTAGGGTGAGAAGTAAGCAAGCTGGGGCTATGAATATACGTGAGGATTTTTATCTGGGATGCCGGAATGTAAGGGCACTGCTGGATGTTGGTAGTCAAGCCATCACAATGCACTGTTTACTAGACTTCAGGTTAGAGATTCACCTATCTGGATACGGATCCAAACCGATTTGGGTCCCCGGAGTCGATTTATAGAAGACACGAATATGGATCTGGTCAATACTATCGGAGGCCAATCGTGCTAAATTGATTGGCCACCGATAGTGAGCTGAATGCTGAAATGCACTGGAGTCTTAATACAATTTCCATTTTCTTTCTCATATCTATCTAGGCCTGGGTAACCTGACAGTATCTTAGCCCACGTGCAGTCTCTGACTGTGCGGCACTTTGCCTGGATCAGGCTTGTGCTTTCATACATCAACACGGAGTAGCAATATTTCTCAGTGATCATGCCAAGCAAGCACTCATGTCATGCACACCTGTGTCCCCGAGAATTGTATTTATCCGACTCAAGGGCATCCTTTCAATATTAATGTCGTTTCGGTGCATGCGCCAACGTGATCTGCCATCCAAAAGGCAAAAACAATTTTTATAACCAGCTTCAATCCATCATCGATAGAATAACTGGAAATGACATTGATTGTGGCTGGCTATTGGAATGCACCTACTGGATCAGCTGATGCTACAACAAACCGAATTTTGTGCAGATTTGGCCCAGGGCAGCGCTGCGAAAGCGACAGGTTCTGTATGTTTTCCGTTTTACATTCTTCGTCATAGCTTTCATATTTATGCTATATCATTGCGTCATCTTTTCGAAAAAGCAAAACAAAGTACAAACTTGCATGCAGTCAAACCACAAAACTATTTATTACCCACTCTTGCACATTTCAGTTACCTACTTTCTTTCTTTATCTTCTTTCCTTCCTAATTTTTATAAATTAGACTGGCTTTGACTTATCTT
>JACCGJ010012946.1:0-23123 GCA_013407085.1 Atriophallophorus winterbourni
TTGAACGTTCGAAAATACCGTTATTGAATTGCTTGCAGTTAAATTAAGCTCAATTGCACTACATGGATTGGCTATAATCTTAGCGACGTGGCTTGCTAAATTGACTCCAATCGCCAAAGTCAGCTGAATTCAGTCACTTGCATGTCGTGTTTCAATCGATAAAAGTCAAAATTCATAAAGCGATGCACATGACAGACCTCGTGGCTGTCATCAAGTCAGATCAATCTGATTGCGATATCAAGACGAAATTCGTTATGGTTTCACGGCGTGACACGTTGTGGGTCAATAACGGAGAAAATCTCATGTGTATTTAATTTCAATCGATTTTAATGGTCTGATAAGCATTACACAAACCACAGAATAATATTAAAATAAAAACAATGTAACAGGTGAAAATGGGATTGGGGTTGCTTACTGAAGAGGTCAAAGAACAGGTTGCACAATGAACTGACAGGTGTATTGCTTAATTCGATGCACGGGTGAAGGGTCAAGAATTTATCAAGATTTATCGTAAAAGCGTTCTGATTTAGGGAGTTCACAGCATAGTAAGTTAGTTAGCACCGCTTAAATCGAACTCGCGTGGAAAAAATGTCATCGATAGTTGATTCGTAAGTGAGCTACAGTCAGAGTCAATATGTGAGCCTTAATTTTATGCCAGCCCCGTAGATTGCATAAGCATATTGTACATCAAAATCAAATCTGAGAACCTGATCGGAATTAGGGATCACATGACTGCTGTTGTAGGTGCTGGGGAAGTGAGCGAAACACTGCACTCCCGTTTTATCGGAGTTGTAAAATATCAAACGAATTGGTGTAAACGACATATTTCAGCTTAATTCAGTGAAATCCGAATAGGTTGGGATTAATCAAATTCATTACCGTGATTTGGAAGTATTACGTGATTTTAACTTTCCGAAGCAGCTGAAATCTAATGTAACCAAAATGTATGCTTCAGTTCGAACAGATTAAATCAAACAATTTACAACGCAGCATGCTAGTGGACATACTGATTGTAATCGTAAGCAAAAAACGGTCTATCTCGCTGGTATTTCCTTTGTGATGTTTTATGGCAAAAGGTTACATGCCAGTCTAGAGGCTACGTGACAGTCATCACACGAACGTTCGGCCGGTTGCACGTTCACCATCCAACGCGATGCACGTTCATCGCCGTGCGTAGGCGTGCGATATCGATCGACTCGTGCAAACCGAGAATGGTGAGTGACTGTTCGTGTGAGTAATGTGCTCAGTCGGAATACGATTCGAATTCAAATTTCAAATTGATATGAGTTACAACTTTGCTTTTTGAATCAGTTTTGCGGCGGTCGTTCAAACGAATTGAAAAACTTCGAAAAGTATTTCAATTGAAAATCGAAAATTCCAAGGGAATGAACAAACGAAAACAGTCTTAACGAACTCGGTTAACAAAAATCGTATAAATTAACGGAGAGAAACGGCCAGTGAATACAACAGTAAGCAATGCTGATCGGCCGCAATCCCGGCCCATACGCGCTGGGAACTCAAAGTCTAGATTACAGTCGAAGAAAAAGATCTAGGTTTATGAATTTTTCGGATGTTGAATGGTAGGCAGTTTCGTAATGATCATGTATGAAGTGCATCGAGACATCATTCGCAAATAAAATGACTTTACTACGTACGATTTCAGGTATATCGTTCGCGTACACCAGGAAGAGTATTAGCCCCAAGAACTAGCCTTGAGGTACGCCTCTTATAACTTCTACTGGGCTGGATAGTGCCCCATCAACTCTAAACTCGATAGCTCTACCAGCCAAGTAATCCTCTATTCAGGCCAATAATCTGCCGCCCACCCCGAGCTGATCCAATTTCAGTAGCAGTATGCTGTGGTTAACACGATCAGGGTTTCACAGCGATTTAGTGTATTGTGTTAATTCGTGATCTAAATGCAGGCATAACATGACACAAGCGCTCGTTAGGGTAGAACACTCTAGAGTAAAATTGAGCGAGTTCCTTAGCAGCTTCGAGAGAAGTGGATGTAGTTCCATTCTTAGTCGTAAAGCGGAAAAAGCCTGACGTTACCCTGGCCTAGTCTGTTCACGATCGGGATAGAAGCTTCGGGTTTCTTTTTTATCCATCACATTGATTTGATACTCTTCTTGAATCTTCTGGACAAGTTTCGTAACTTTGTTCCTCAGCGAACGGTCGAATTCCCAGGATTCAGTTGTTGCCTGTTGTATGTGGCTTCACTACACTGAGTTTCTCACCTTTATCCATTTCCGTGTTCGACTCCAGATCACGAATGTGAATCCTTTTTTAGTTTTTTGAAACATATTTAGTGTGGAGTTCTATTTTTCATAAATTTTCTCAAGTATCGATGAGCAGCATTGTTGGACATCAGTATTATTCGGTGCCCAGTCGTTGACTTCTTGAAGCGCTATTTATAATGCAAACGTATCGATTTTTCTTATTAATTTCTGAGCTTCACGAGATCTTTTGTTTGTGCCACTGAAGCGATTGCTGCTTGAGATGTGGTTAAATAAAGGAATTTCGTTAAACATTTCGTAGAACGGATGATCAAGAGTATTTAAATAAGTTTGGGAGATTAAATTCACTCATGATCAGGACGTTGTTGCGATATCTCAAAACAACCAGCTGAGTTTGATCGAGTAAACTAGCATTGTAATCTTCGTCTGCTGACAGTTTTCACCGGTTGCTAATTCAAGTGAACATCGCAGTGTATCTTCTAGTATCAAATCGTTGTCTGTGATTTCTGTGAGCGTGAGTTATGGATCATAGTAAATAGCAACACCTCCTCCTCCATGGTCTATACGATCACTATGAAAAAGAATGGAATGGAAATTTCCTCCACAGCTAAATACTGATTGAACCACGTTTCCGTTACGGCTATCAGGAATGGTGGATATTTTTCATGGAGCTTGATTTACTCGCTTAATTTATTTGTCAAGTATTGTGCGTTTATTCAAAGATGATGTGCGGGTAAAAATCTATGCCTTGCAATACCCACAAAATGTACATCGGGTTGGATGGTAAAAGATATCAAAATATTGTTAGATCATTGTCAAACGTGAAAAACATACTTGTCCATGTGGATATCTAGTGATTTCTTGAAAACGTCAACGGTTCCAGATTGTACCACAGGAGAAGGTTCCACAATTGCACATTGCGAACGGGAAATGCATATTTGCGGCAGTTCAGCCTGTTATGCTGTTGGTAAAGTTTCGATTGGTGACCTCGCAGATATGTGTCATGGAAAAGATGAAACAAACCACTGCAAGGGTGATTTGTTTGATTAAGCACTGTCCAAATGAATATTAGTTCTCCTCGATTCCGTCTGTATTGAGCCGAATGCAAATTCAATATTTTAAGTCTCATTTCGTATGGATAATTAAATAGTCCCAGGACGAGTTTTGTCGCTCTACGCTGTGGAGTTTCCAATAGCTGAATATTTTTTTCAACCAAGGATCCCATGCCGATATAGCATATTCAACATGAGGACGGATGTACGTTGAAATCAATTTGCAGACAATATTGAGGTCAAAGGAACATAGGACTCTTCTAAGGAGACCCAAGTTGCTTTCTGCTTTGCAGGCAGCCAGTCGACATTGCATTGAGTTTCCTAAGTCTGATTAGATAATCACGTCTAAATCTTTTTCGGAGCAGGCGGGTTTAACAACAGTGCGACTTAGATAATATTCTTCGCTCAATTTGCTGTTGAGAGACAATAGGCTGCATTTCGAAGTATTTAGTGTCATTTCGTTGTCTAGGGACCAAGTGTGAATCATATCGAGATCCCGTTGCAGGTTCTGCGTGTCGTCTATGGAGTTTATCTTGCGCCAAAGCTTTGCGTCATCAACGAAAATAAGCACCGTCGACAGCACTGCAGTAGACAAGTCGTTTATATATATTAAAAACAAAAGCGGTCCGAGGACTAATACTCGTGGGACACCACGGGCAATTGTAATCGGCTCGGATAGTACATTTTTGACTCTCACGTACATCTCACGTGATATCAACCCTTCTTTAATCCATGCATGGAGTTTACCCTGTACTCCGTAGGTGAGTAGTTTCGACGAAAGTATTTCGTGATTGACACGATCGAAAGCTTTCGAGACATCGATATTAATCACATCCACGGAGTTGCTGGCATCCAGTAGCTCAGACCAGGCTAAAAATATGGAACGATTCACGATTTTGCGTGTACAAACATTTAATGTTCGCTCTGGATACAAGTGTTGGATGATGAGTACGTGTGAAAATTGGCAGCGCTCGTGTTAATCGGTATATTACTTCTCCTTGATGATTGTCCTGATTCATTCCTGTGGAACACCCTCTTCAACGCCATTCGCGTTCACCTACGAATCCCACAACACAAGAGAAAGCCAGTTGGTTTCTTGCGCACACAACGAACAAGACATGCCCATCTTATAACGTCAAATCACTTAACCATGACACTGAACTAATACATGTCTGTCCGGTTGTCACTTCGATCTGATTTGTCAATCGATTTCCCGACAACCGGTTCACTTCAAGCCCTCATTACACAGGCTGATTTGAACGACCTTGACAAATTACACATTGTTCGATAGCAGCTGACGTTGTCCATCTACTCATATTACCGAAAATGTTGTCGCTCGAAACGTTTTCATGTAATCCTTCCGAAGCTCTAATTCGTAAGGGTTCGCGATGGTCGTCGTCGGACTTTTCAGTGTTTTATGCTCTCTTGCTGTACCGGAGGGCGGTGTTCAGAATATGATTCAAAAGATCGTGATTAGCACCCATCCTTAATACACTCCAAATCTCTACACTATGCTATTACAAAAGGATCTTGATACGCTTCACAGCTGGTCGTTGAAGAACAAACTGCCGTTTAACTTCAACAAATGCAGGATCATGAATGTGGGGAATCGAGTAGAGTTCACATATCACATAGGTTCGCATGTCCTTGAAAATTGCATTGAAGAAAAAGATTTGGGTGTCTGGATATGTTCCAGTTTAAAAAAATCACTTCAAACTAACAGTGCCTTTAAAAAAGCAATACGTGTTCTAAATCTACTCAAACGGTTATTTGGGAAATTTTCGCCCAAGATATTCCCAAGGATCATGAATACATACTTGAGACCAGTCATGGAATACGGTGTGCAGTCATGGTCTCCGTGGCTCAAGAGGGATGTGGAACTTATGCGGCGAATCTATAACCGCTCAACAAAACTAGTTCTCAGCATCCGAAACAAACCATATAAACAAAGGATAGCTCAACTGAATCTGTTCGATTTTCCTTATCGACGAACCAGAAGAGACCTTATCTTACCTTACAAAACATTCCATACCCCGAACCATCCCTTACAGAATTTATTAACGAGAAAGGATACGAGGAATTATCGGACCCATGAATATGTGCTGGTCGTACCCCATTCCCGCCGGAACTGTAGAATGTATTTTTACTCTGTCCGTGTCTGTTTTACTTGGAACAGTTTACCTTCAACCGTTGCTCACGCCACTAGCTTGCATGACTTTAAAACGAAATTAGACGAATTTTTATTGCATTATTCGTTTCCAGAACACTCATATACTGTTTAATCTACGTTCTTATATTGTTTATACACTTAAATTTCAATTTTTACTATCCTATGGTTGTTGCTTTTTAGACCATCAAAAACTTTGAATTACTTTGAAAAGAAGCGTAGTGCTTTTACCCCATTACTTATTGAATCTTACACTCACACCTCACTATACGTGAGGGTTTACAAGACAAATCAAAATATTTGTTCAATATTGGGATATACAATTCAATTCAATTTAAATGGTCTAAAAACCAGGGAGGATCAAGCCCAGCAATATCTTGTCACAAAACGGAAAAATATGCGAACAAAAATGCTCATTTGCATGCAATTTCATCACACATACAAACCCCGTGACCGGTTTCGTGCTGTTTGCACTCATCGGGTACGAACAGTTGGAAAGATATGCGGTTTTTTACGTAAGCGGCATTTTTAACTCTGTTCAATTCCATGCATACACGGAACTTACTGAAAGATTTACTTAATTTCGAATTGATCGCAAAGTACTGCGATAAATCATGAGGAACGTAATAATGTATACTGAAAAAGAATTTAGTCTTATCCAACGAAATAAAAATTTGCTGGTTGAGCAATAAATGCGCCCTTTTAAAATTCCAAAAATTCTATTGTTATAGCAGTGTTTATATCCCACCTACCTATTTGTATTCATCCTGTTTGAACTCATCCAAAGCATATGGTAAAGCTATTCTTTTGAGAAGTTATTTGAGTGGGTGTTTCCTACCAGCAAAAATTTTAGGTTGCAAATCAACAAAAATTTACAAGCGACTGTGATTCTTCATCGAACAGATGCAACTCTTTATGCACCGTGAACGTGCATCTATCGCAGGCACCAATCAGTGCATAAAAATATCGACATTTTATGGAAAAGTCATGCGTGAGAAACGCCTTCGTTCTAGAGAAAGTTATGTCTATATGAGGCAATGTCGTTCCAGTATAATATGGGCACCAAGATTTGTGACAACTTCTTGCAAATTGCGATTTTTGGAAAGTCGCAAATCCTGAGAGTATGACGACTTCAGAATACCCCCAAAATCGGCATTTGTTGAAAATATTTATTAGGCCAAAACATCTCATCAGCGTTCGTCAAGAGGTATTAGACACAAATGATGGGTATACTATGATGTACCTGAATTAATATTTGATGAAAATCACATTAAACAGTTATGCAGGGTATTCAGAAAACATTCTGGTTAGAATGCTTTGAACTTTGACAGTGGTTCACGTTATAGTAAGGAAGAGCTTTGATTTTCACCGACGCAACACTTGATTGAGGACGGAGAGTTCAAGAACATCAATTAAGAAACATGATATCCGGACAAATATTCAACTATCTAGATACTAATTTAGCAGAACAGGCTTTATGAATTTTTGATGTCTGACATGAAAGTTTTACACAGCATAAGCATTTAGGAACGCTTGCGTGAGTATGTGATTACATTATTTACTCACATTCGTTTAAATGACGCAGGAGATTACAAATGACGAGATCTCAAGTAAACCCATTTGCTGAATTCATTAATTGTCACAAGTTAGCCGACAAGCGTGAAAAATGGCTTAAGATGACCTAGTTTTCGGACTGTTGAGATTGACCTACCTTGAGGATATGCTCAGTTGATCTCTCGTGGAACAAAGTACCAGTCGGCACAATTTACAAGGGGATGCCCAAGCGAGTTTTCTATGCTCAATGACCGCGATTCTACGGAGAGGAACAATAATTAACCAATATATAGTGTGCTGATCCCATCCATGGCACTTGCATTGAGAGTTTGTTTTGATGCCACTGATGAAATTTATCGGAGAGAACACCCTTTCATCCATGATAGGGAGGAAACACAGCGATAATCAATTGAATAACCGTAGTCGTACAGTTTCCAAGTATTGATGACCGTATTAGAGGTAGCTTCACTTAAGAGACGAATACGAGTGCCTATCAAATCTTTTTCTATTTGGTTGTTGTCCAAACACATGGAAACGCCGAGTTTCAGTAAACTACACATGGGCAACGCAATTCATACCATTAGAACCCCGCGGTTTGTGTTCGCGGTCCAAAGCGTAAAATCGTGGGCACCTATCAAGATTTTAACTGTCAAAGTACGGATACCAGATAACAGTATCAGAAAATGTAACAGTGTTTGACAGATGCGGGTATGACTGACCTTTTGAAGGCCACATCAAAATGTTGAAAACCTCGTGGCACTCATCAACATCATGCGGTCGCATTATTTTGAGCACCCGATTATCAGGGTATTCTGTTCTTACACTTACACGTACGTTGGAATTCCTGCGAATTCAGCTTTGTGGATATACCACTCTCGTAGCGGTATTCGATAATACGAGCAAATTCGGATTTTTCGTGATTTTCCCATATTGGATTGACGCGTGCAACCCTGTTAATACTCTTCAAGTCCACACAAGGATTAACGTCATCGGAAAGATCTCATTCTTCGCCATTGACTAGTTACATTTTTTAACATCGTGTGATCAACTACCGAAGCATATCGCAGGATTCAATTCTGATTTTTCTCTTATTCGTGATCACCGCTTTTTTGTCGCGCTAACGATATTCATCAAAGATCGCTCGATGGAACCACTGCTTGTGCACACCGCTGAACTGTGCTGCTCACAAGCCTAACCGGATGACCCCGTAAAGAAAAAAAGCGCATCGGGCTGCATGTGTACGGTTTACCAAAAGTCGGTACGTCCTAAGGCGAGGTCTGTCACGTGTTATGCTTGTTTGTTGAAAGTGCATGCAAAGTGCGACAAATCGCTGACTTCGGAGTTAGTATCGATTATTAATTGAGATAATTGTCATGGAGTTTGTTACGTCTGCCTGGCATGCATGGCCAAACCGACAGCGACATCTTTTGAGGCAAACACTGCTGACTATGAAATTGAAACGCGTTTAAATGGACTGGAATCAGGAATTCATTAATTGACTGAACTGATAAAAAAACGTCATTAATATACCTTTGATTCCAGACTCACAGGTTACTACCAGAGCCCGTATTGCATGTGTCACACTCTAACAAACCAACATTGCCAAGATGGTGACTAAAGCAGGTAAGTGTTCGACGGGCGCACTGATTCCTGAACTTTACACAAAAGAGGAAGTTCTGAGAAAAACCACATCATAAAGAGCCAAAAAAACTATAAAGCACGGAAAGACTTTAAGCGTAATCTGCACCAATATACGCTCTTTCAAGAAAGGCAAAAACATGACCTTGAAAATTGGTTCGGTATTTGCAATCCAATTGGCTTAGATGATATACACTCCTCACCCGAATCAAGACAAACCGCGTTTGCTTATGATCACTTTAGCCAACGAAAAGGACAAGAAAAATTTCCTACTGAATTCGTTTGACTACATTGCCCCCCTCGGTCGGGTGAACATCGTTTAGCTTCGAATATGCATGCTCAATCGAGCGTGAAACCAGGTGTGCTTACTGAGGATGGATTAACAGTCTCAGCAAAGGAAGCAGCTGATGCTCTCGCTCGATTTTATGCTAAAGTATTTAGTCCGTTAGCGATTCGATCGACTGAAGAATTACCGCCATCTACTGTGACGCAACAGGTGACTGAGATCGATATAAATTCAGCGATTATACAACGACGTGCGTCGAATGATCCACAGGAAATCGCCTGCAACGGACGGAATCACGCCAATTGCACTGGAATTCTGTGACCAGCAGCTGTGAACCATTAAGTGAATTGTTTAAACATTCTCTAACCGAAGGAGTGATGCCAACAGAGTGGAAGACAGGGGTAATTTCACCTATCTACAAGGGTGGTAGCCGTTCAGGTCATGCGAACGACCATCCTGTCACCTTACTTGCTGTGATATTCAAAGTTCTATAGAGTATAGTGACAGAAAATAGCATCCAAGCTTACTATCTGTATATGTCTACAGCTTTTGACCGAGTTGATCACTTTCGACTAATATAAAAGCTGACGCAGATGGATATCAGCGGACAGCTACACGTATGGCTCGAAAGTTACCTCAGTGGGCGCCAGGCGATCGTTCGAATCAACGGGGTACAATCACGGCCAGTACTTTTCGTGCTTTACATCAACGACCCACCAGAGACGCTTTTATACAAGGTGATTCTCTTTGTTGATGATATTAAACTTTGGACGCGGATAAAATCAACTGCGGACTGTGTATAGCTGCAAAGTGATTTAGATGCTCTCCGTGAATGGTCGGTACGGAATAAGCTGCCATTCAATTTCCAAAAATGCAAGGTGCTGCAGCCATTTCACTACCACTATCACTTTGGCAGACGATTTTGAGCTGGACCGAGTCGGAAATGGATCTTGGAGTCTGGGTATGCGGCAGCCTGAAAAACAGCCTGCATTGTGAGGTCATCTACAAGCGTGCTTCCAAGTATGCTGCGACGGATTTTCAGAACCTTCTCGCTTGGGACGTTGCCCACCATCATGAAAGCCTACTTAATTCCAACCATGGAGCATGCATCACAAGCTTGGACTCTGTGGTTAAAAACGGATATACTATTGTTTGATAAAATATACCATCGTGCAAACAAACTCTTAAGTGGTGTCCGGAAACGAACGTACGAGAATCCATTGAAAATCTTATTCTTCCCAGTCCCCTTCAGAGAAGCCTTCGGATTAATGTGTTACTAACATACAAAATATTAAATACCTCATATCATTCTTTAAAACATGTATTCGAATACCATGAGTCACAACATACACGCAGCCACTCAGCGACACCTCAAATCCCGCAATCCCGTATCAGCTGTCGCCGATATTTTTATTCTGTACGTGTCTGTCACTGTCAGGGGACACAAGCACGACATGAGGGAATTCCTCGAAGAGTTTCACTACATAGCGCAGTCATAAAATCAACATGTACCACTGAGGAACCGAACATTCATCCCCATAACCTTTAAAGCAACCAAACGAGGATAAAAACCGAACGGTCAGCGTATCAAATTAGGAGACGCGATTGCTTCGCGGGAAGTTAGGCTGACGATGTCATCTAGTTGGATGACTTGGCTTTAACCGCTACAATGCCAGCTCAGCTCAGCTAAGCGAACACAACACTCAACATCAAATGTTGCTGTTAAGTTCACCATCACGGGTACCATTTGCGAATTTCATTGCTGCTCCGTCTGCTAGCGCTTCTGTAGCTACATTTTCAATACGAGTATACTGTGAGACATGGAATACTTTGTACCAAGTACGCTATTTTTCCGAGTATCAAATGAACAAACATACGAAATGCATCTATGTATTTCCAGTAGTACAGAATTATGGACAGGTACAAAGACAGAAGATAATCCAGTAGAGAAAAAAGACTAATGGAAAAAATAATCAATTAAAATGGAAAAATGGGAAGACAACAAAGCTCTTGGCGCATGACGACTACCACACAAGAAACCACGGAAAACCACGGGAAAATAAAAATGCGATCTACCACCAAAAGGACCCGATAGAACCGATTTTAGACTACACTCGGCCCGACATATTCAGCAGATTCACACCAATAATCTTTGGGCTGGTTGGTTTCAACCAAGTAAATCACAGGGGATCGGATATTTGCGCCGGTTGAAGCGTCCACCGATGTGTCATCTAAAATCCCCGGTTCTAAATCTGAGTTATTTGTTATAGGAGATGTTGTGAGAGAAGAATGGGTGCCATTAGTTTTATCGGATTTTTCGGAACGATGTAATGAATAAGGAAGGTCAATCTCTTTATAAAATCGGCATTCCCGTGTACCCAAATCATGATCGTAAGGCGGAGCCAGGATGTCCAGGAAGACAGCCGGACTATCCACGGGCGTGATTTCATGCAGATTTCCACATCTTGGACCTAGAACATGGGCTGGACTCTCAGAAGTGAGAACAACATCATGGTAAGGTCTGACTAGAATGAAATCCGAAGAAGGTTGCCAATGAAACTTGGAAAACTGTGATAAACCGGCTTTGAGTGAATCCGCAGTGGTTGGCTTGGCATTCTCCAGGCGACTAAAGCTGCGGCATCGTACGGAACCATGAATAACTCTTAGAACGCCAAACATTCCAGGATGATCATGCAAGGGAATACGAGAGCCTGGACGAAGAATAAAAATACCCATTGAAAATGTCTCGTTTTCTGTTATGTGAACATAAGCCACCGGGGCTGCATAAACGTTAGAGTCAGATATCCATCTGGTATCAAATCCGACATCTTTCGGGGTCAAGGACCGAACAGATGAGGTCAATTTCTGGAAAGAATCGGACGAAATCAAATTCGAGTCAGACTGAGGAAGAAGGATATCTGAGTTGGGATCGACTGGGCCACTAGGTTGAAGGTCATCGGATGCCATGGTTACATTAGTTGTGGATAAAGTGGTACGAGACGAGTATTGAAGAAAGGTGTGAAGAGCGAGGTTGGCAACAGCGGCAATCTTCGAGGTCATTGTTTAATTTATTGTGCGGCTTCGAAGAAACATTATGCTGCAATAAATTTAGTGCTAGGTGAAATAAATGGTCGGTAAAAATCTAAATAAAAAATGTTATAAATAAAAGGAAAAGCAAGATGGGGACATGAAAGCCGGCAAAGATCACAGTCGCGGTGATTGTAGCGTGAAGTAGTGACAGGTTCCCAAAACAGAGCGATACAAACTGCAGTTGAGGTGGAGATAGCAGCAACTATCGTTAAAGTTGAAAAGGGGAGTGTTTTATACTGATGCCAAGATGCTTATCAATCTCTGAGTGTTCTATGTTTATTATATTATTATTCGATTGCACAATCTGGATAAAGATATAGTGCCGTTCAAAAAAACAATAAGATGTACAAAGCGAGAAGGGGGGGGGTACAAAGCGTTGTCATCATCGTCATCGTTGAACGTATGCATGATACTACCCGGTTGCCTACACCGAAGTAGGGGAGATTTCGTTTAGGGGTTCCCACCCCGAGCCTTTACCCACAAGGCAGTAGAGCGAGAGAGGTTCGCACCTATCGGTGGCCGGTGACCGACGAAGCGGTTCATACGCCCTTTTCTGGGAATTTCCAGTTCGGAGCCCGATAACCCCGTTGATAGGTTGGCGACTTCAGTTTTTTGCCTGTGCACCATACAATGTCCTTGGATAGGACAAGGGGCAGTGACTTTTGGAGCGGCGAGTCACATCCGCCGCGTCGTGGTGTCATCATTGGATTTTTGTGGCTTCTATCGGGAGAACGCTTGCCAGGCGAAAACCCACCACACCCTCAGATACCACCGCCGAACCTTTCGCTGAGCTCGGAGAACCGAGCCCACCCAGCTGGCACCACGTGGAGGTATTTTGGCATGCGTGTATGTATGTTTGTATGCTTGTATTTAAGTACTTGAGCATTTATGCATGTATTCATGTATGTTTGTATTGTTGTTGGCCTCCTTCGCTCAATGTCGACCATGGATGGATGTACATCACAAGCGGATGATGGTTACATGCTCCGCAGCTTTCCGAATGACGAAACACCGACAATCTCTTCCGCCAACTACACGCCTGCGGTGTGATCTGCGTTCAGCAGCCAAGAGCTAGCTGTATTTTCTCTTCCCCACATCGGGTATTACTTGTATTGATCCATCTGTCTAGGCCTCGGCAGCCTGAACTTATCTTCGCCTACACACCGTCTATCGCTGGGCAGCACTTTGAACGGATCTGGCTTGTGATCTCGATGTGGTGTTGATCACTTTAGCGTGGACTGTCATACACAATACAGAAGCACGGCACCATTTCCAGCTATAACGAATTTACCCTTTTCTCTCATAGTATTGCGTCCGGGTGTTACGTGTATTCGTCGAGGCGTGCCTTCTACTACCCACACGGCAATCTCCCAGAAATGGATCTCCGACTACTGGTTGCAAACAAACGCGCATCTCGAAACGTTCTCCGAAACGGAACGCGGTTGAAGAGTGCACACTGGAGGAACCGGAATCTCATTCTGGCCACTCATCCAACACCACAGATCACCCTCTGTCGAAATGTGCCATCGATTTCGCCCTAAGACACGCTACAGGATCTCTGGCCATTCAGGTACGTCTCGCACGTCTCACGTGCTGCGCGCAATCTTATCTTATCTTGTGTGTGTGTGTGTCTCAATGCACTCGTGTTCTCGATACACAGCTGTTGGATTTGATCGGGATCCTCTTCAAACGAGCCACGCTCATCTACACCGAATGGACACGCACGGGATCTGAGTCACGTGCGGATACCAAACCGACCGTGGGCACCGATCTCATGTGGTCCAACTGCTGGTGTCCACTGTTGCAAGCGATCGCGCGCTTGTGCTGTGATTGCCGTCGTGAGGTTCGGACGGATGCGTTGGCGCATTTGCAACGTGCGCTTCTCTCGCCAGTGCTTCAGCCGCTTTCGGGTCAGCAATGGGAAAATTGTTTCCAGCAAGTGAGTGATTCTCGTGGTGGTGGGGGTACTTTTTAGTGTGCAGCATTTCAGAGCTGTGTACAGCTAACATCGTGCTAAATTGATTGGCCAACGGTAGTGAGCTGCATGCTGAAACACGCGCTGGAGTCTAGCTACCATTTCTATGTTCTTCCTCATATCTGTCGACGCCCGGACAACCTGACAGTATCTTAGCCCACGTGCAGTCTCTGACTGTACGGCACTTTGCCTGGATCCGGGCTTGTGCTTTCATATCATATCCGATTGCTTGGACTGTCTCTATCACGCGTGGATTGAATACAACCTTACAAGTGACGACAAGATCAGATATATGTATAGTATGGTGTCCCGTCACTTAATCCCCCGACATTTAACCCCCAAGTCACTTCATCCCCAGTCACTTAATCTTCCGCCAATTTAGCATGAGAGATATGCAATTGATTTTAAGAACGTCAATCTTTCCGTAGTTGAATATCGCTGAATTGCTCGAGATGTCCTGACGCATATCTCAGCATACTTCTTCTTGTTCTGTTTGATATGAACCCCAGCACTTGCTTGAAGAACAGAGGCCGTATGCTGTCGGCAATCCTTTCGCAAACTGTTAAGAAATGTCCACATGGTGGGATGTTGGCAAGAAAAGAGTGAGTAATGTATGATGCCAGCATTCTTCGTTCGGCAACACCACTATTTGCGTCGTCATACTTATTCCAGGTTTCAGGTGGAAATATAGCTGGTGCAACGTTTTCTCTTCTACCTCTAATTCGTCGACCTCGAACAAAGGTGTGTTCAAAATAAGATAACAGTTCATTCGTCCTTTCACATGGAGGCATAGATTCGGCTAACATCTCTCTCATTCAACGGCACAATCATGAGATGTAAATCATCGTCTGCCTCGTAACATGCTTTCATCACTAGTTTACTTATTTTTCGTTGCATGGCATGACGTCTCGAACAATTCAGCAATACTCAACTACGGAAAGATTGACGTTCTTAAAATCGATTGCATATCTCTCCTGTTAAATAAATTCATTTAAACGTATTCTGCATTCTTAAGAGGTTATCAAACTAGGGATTAAGTGACTGAAGATTAAGTGTCAGTAAACCGTATAGTATAACTTGATGTTAAACACTAACAAGGAAATCCTCCGTTCTATTCAAGTGTTCTGTTCGTAAATATAAGAATTTTCGGTCATTCTCTGTATTGATTAGCACAAATTCCATCAGTGCGCTCCATACGGATTATTCTATTGGACAAATCATTATTTCTGTTTGGAGTGGATCGATAAAAGGTCCGCTGCTTTCGGGTTCCATTTTTGTACCATCAAAGTCTGTGTTGCACACTTGTCGTGTTCTAGATTTGTGTTATCGCTCAGGCCTAACCATATATTGGTTATGCCTGCTTTCTACACCAATGTACAATCATGCAGTACATTTGTATGTTTGCACATGTAACCGTCTGCAATCTCAAACTTCCCTTATATCAGTCCACGTCAGGGCAGTCTCTTAGCCCATATGCAGTCTGTGACTGTGGCACTGCCTGCTTCAAGCTAGTGATTCCATGCCTACATCAATACATACGGTTTATTTCCCTTTTCATCCCTCTAGATCTTGTTCCCGTTACTCTCCGGCTTCCTAGAAAGCATCACCCTGGAGACGACGACGACTCCGCTCCCTCCGGACACTTCCTCCCCGGGCTATCGGCATCCCCGTCGCAGCAACGTTGCCCAGTCGGGCACGGAATTCGCAGATCCACGAATGCGAGCGATCCCTCTGCTCACCAAAGTGTTTCTGATGCATTTGCGACCGTTGCATGAACTACCCTCGTTCCATCACTTGTGGGTTCAAATATTAACTTACATGGAGCGGTACATGCACGCGAGCACGTCGGATTCCTTGGTAAATCAATCTCATTAGCCGTTTTTCACATTCGCGGGAACGTGGTTGTTGTATTTGCATTCCGTTGGTCTATGTTGATCTTGAACGTACATTTCAAGGTCGTGGCCAAACAGTCCGATCTCTCCCAGCGACGGTTCTTCTTACGATTGCCAAATCCTATCACTCGCTCTTTCTTAACTTGAAGATGGCGCCTCAGTCGGATAGACGTTTGTTAGAATCTAACTGCAAAGTTGTTTTTGATTAGTTTTGTCCTCGTAAATGTTATCCAACTAATATCCTCGAGGTTTCTGTGAATCGGGTATAAATCGCTTTTCTGAATCTCTAGACTTCAGTGGTCTGACGAACCTTCTTTCGGCACCAAGCACCACGAGCAATGTAACCGGATTCATTGGTGTCTCTGTGACGTTTTCCCAAGTTCGGATACAAGTGGTTTAATCTGGTTCACCTGAAAGGCAACAGAAAGTTGACACAAAGAGAGCGCTGTGCATCGTCTGCATGCGGGACTCTTCTGAAGCCTTTTCTGTCAGACACGGCAGGTTTTCCTACCCCTGGATGTGCTGCCATTATACTGGCTCGTCTGGTTTTGATGCGTCGGCCCTTCTGTCAGTAAGAGCAACCGGGCTTGTGATATCCTCGAGCTTGACTACGTCATGTGGTAGCCGTATGCAATTCATCAATGTCGGTCAACCGAGCCCTGCGTGACGAAGGCTTAAAGTATACTCACTCACTCAGTCCTCTCCAGGCCGGGTGGCACATGAGGCGAAGACAACTCCACGCCACTTGTTCCGGTCTGCCGCTGTTTCCGTTGCCGTCTGCGCCGTGAATCCTTGTGCATGTAGTTCGCTTTCCAACGTTCTGCGCCAAGCCTCCTTGGGCCGTCCCCTTTTTCGTTTACCTTGCGGACGCCACTGAATGGCTACCTGCGTATGCGAACTGGGATCCATCCTACAAACATGACCGAACGATCTCCACCGTCGTCGTTTTACTACGGTAGAAACCACCTCCAGACCAGTTTTTTGCAGGAGCTCTTCATTCGAAATGGTGTGTCGGTGATACGAAATCGACTGACAAATCAAATCGCAGTGGCAGTCGACACTGACACGTTTGAGGATCAGTGTTGTAATTGTTTGTTTGTTTGCCTACATAAGATAGGCGTGGTATTTGAAAATATTCGAGACCGATCGAGAGTCCGTAATCATGAAAATAAAGTTTGCAATGAATCGGTTATAGCAAACATTTTTGGTAACGTTTCGCTTCTGAACACAGAAGCTTCGTCAGACCAAGGGTGTCGGTACGAACAGTATTCAGGTTTAAATGGCAATCCTGAGTTCTCTAAGCTAGACAGGCAAGATCGAGACAATTGATCACACCCCCTAAATGTTGTGTTAATCCCTAAATTGTTTATTTAGTGTGCGGGTGCGAACAGCGTCCGATGGCACACTGCTTACGTAATCATGTGCGTATTAGGTGTGATGTTCGTTAATCCTTATCCGCTACAGAACCGAACGCTAGATTGTTGAGATATCCGCGCCATCCACCTTGTTCACCGCATTCGCTCAAGCCTTTGTTACAATATGGGCGCATTTTATAGGTAGCAGCGACTGGTTCACACCATTCTCCGAAGCACGGATGAGCAATCGTGCAGCATTTTTGTGCTGTACGGCTAACATCGTGCTAAATTGATTGGCCAGAGGTAGTGAGCTGCATGCTGAAACATGCTGTAGTCTCACTACCATTTCTATTCACCCCCTCAGATCTGTCTAGGCCTGGGCAACCTGACAGTATCTCAACCCACGTGCAGTCTCTGACTGTGCGGCAGTTTGCCTGGATCAGGCTTGTGCTTTCATACCATACCATTATCCGAAGCGGACAAGTATCATAACGGATTGTTTCCTTTAGTAAACTACTGTATATCGTCTTTCGTCTAGACCGACGCTGTGCGGGAATCATTGAAAAATGTCCTGCTGGTGATGTACACCGGAACTCAAGACACCGCGCCAATTTTGCGTCGCGATTCCTTGGAGAACACACCCGAAGCGTTGTTGTGGAATTTAACGTCTCATCGGCTGTCCTCGTTTTTGCCCACGCTACTGGAACAATTATTCCCCCGTAAAACGGAGGTGGAACAAGCGACGGTCCCTGCAGTTGAGACTGAAGGTAATTTTCCTTGACGCGATGTGTGACAAGTCCGGTTGAGACCTGGTTCAAGTCCCATTGTTTCTCCATTGCAGGCTCTTCTCGCGGAGAGGACAATGAAGCGGTCGAGGCGTCCACTTCATCCACAAACCCTGTACCGATTCTTGTTCGTCCAGTTGTACACGACATTTAACTTGCCCTAATGTGATATGATACCTTTTAACTTCCCCACTTCCATGGTAACATTGCCTCTCGTTCTCTTGGGTGATCCCCTTCACGTCTTTCATACACACGTCTCTGTCGGTTTGTTTGTCTGTCTGTCTGTCTGTCTGTACACACAATGTGAGCTAGAAATTGCTTCGGAATCTTTCGGTTATCACATATGACCGTTTGGTTCTCTTTTGACGATCACGTGATTCTATAATGGAATAAATTACCCACTACGTCGATTTGTTCTGATGTGAAATGGGTTTCTATACCTTACGTTAACGAAGTATCAGAGGGGATAAGTCGAATCTTGAATAACGCAGGTATACGAGTAACGTATAAAAGGGGTAGAACGCTTCGATACTTATTAACGCATCTCAAGGATAAAACACATTCAGGCTGCGCGACGAATTGCGTATATGAAATCAACTGCAAGGGTTGCTCGGGAGTATATATCGGGCAAACATCCAGAGAACTCGGTACTAGGATAAGTGAGCACAAAAATTAAATCGGTAAGCAGCCGCGCAATTCCAGTGAATATCAATCCCGGATGAGAGATTCAGCACTAGCTGAACATGTGCTGCACGCAGGTCTCAGCGTTGATCTTGACAACGTAAAAGTGATAAGGCGGGGGATGAAACCATACATTGAACGACTTCACGCTGAGGCGGTTGAGATAACAAAGGCCGGTAAGAATGCAGTCAATAAGGTGGATGGGGCTGATATCTCCACAATCTGGCGTCCGGTTCTGTAGCGGATAAACATTAACATGCGTGACCCCTAGTGCGCGCACCGAGCTAATCGGTCAACAGATGTCATTCACACCTGCCAAGACTAAAACAATTAAGGGATTATACGGCACGTAGGGGTATATATATATATATATATATATATTATGATATTTATTTTACACAATCATTTAAAAATGAAAAAGTGCCATCCGGCAATGCACGAGAAAAAGAAAGAAAGAAAAAAGGTACAATATGAGGGGGAATTTTTTTGTCCATTATCCACATGTCGATTTTTTGATTTTTTTCCCACAAATTTGAGGGGGGAACACAAAATAGAATGCACTCTCTCCACTGTTGCCGGTTCTCAGCCATCGTCGACAGCGTGTCAAGCCACAGACACTCACTATCCCTTGGACCCCACCCAGGAAGCCGCGTTCGTCCGACCCGAGCTAAACCCGACGTCAAGCGTTTAAAGGCCTTCTTCCAGGTCAGCGGTTGTCCACCTGAACACCGCCGCCAGCCTGGGCCAACCGACACACGCAGCGCGCGGAAGGGTAGGCGCTCAGGCTTCACTCTCAAGACATGCCCTAGCCAGCGGAGACGGGAACGGTCGATTAGGTCTCGTAGCATCAGGCTGTCCACACCTAGAACACGGTGCCTCACTTCAACGTTGCTAGTGCGGTGTTGCCACCACACTAGTGCAAGCCTCCGTAAACATCGATGTTCAAACACCTCCAAGCGCCGGAGCTCCTCTGCGCGTACTGCCCAGCTCTCGCACCCGTAAAGCAAGACCGACCTGACTGAGGCCAGGTAAACTCTCCCCTTGAGTCTCAAACCCACGTCAGACCGCTTCCAGAGATGACCTAGACTGGTGAACGCGAAGCGAGCTCTCGCAATGCGAGAGCCGATCTCACTTTCCAGCCCTCCTCCCGCCGTGATGCAGCTACCAATATAGGTGAACTGTTCCACACAGTCCAGACTGAGGTCATCGACCGTCAGAGTGGGCTGCAACCCCTCCCAATCTTGAAGAAGAACCTTACACTTAGTTGGAGCTAAGTGCAATCCGTACCTAGACGCCTCCCATGCTAGCTGGTTCAGGGCATTCTGTAGGAACACCGGATCATCACCAAGCAAAGCAATGTCATCGGCATAATCAAGGTCAGTGACACGGTTACCTGGAAGTAGCTCGATCCCACCATCAGTGAAGCTACGGAGAGCATTCTGGAGGACATCCTCGATCGCAAAGTTGAACAAGAATGGGGACAGCGGACAGCCCTGACGCACGCCACTGGTTGTGGGGAACGCCGGCGATAGGCTGCCGTAGACCCTGACCCTCCCTGAAGAATGAGAATAGAGCTCCTTCAAGATGGCGACATACTTAGGAGGGATGCCACGCCTAAGCAAGCAGTTCCAAAGAGTAGTTCTGTCCACCGAGTCGAACGCGGCCCGGATGTCCAGAAAAGCTACGATGGTTGGTCGCCGGTACATGTGTCTGTGCTCTAATAACTGTCGCAGGACAAAAAGCTGATCCACGCATCCTCGCCCCGGGCGGAATCCAGCCTGTTCCTCACGGCAACGTAACTCCCGAATGGGCGATAGCCGACGAAGGAGGATGGAAACCAGGAGTTTAGACGCGACCGGAGTCAGGGATATCCCACGATGATTGGAACACAGATTCCGTGCGCCCTTCTTAAAGATTGGGATAACCGTCGATTCACCCCATGACGCCGGGACCCGCTCCTCAGCCCATACTTTGGTAAACAAATCACGTAACTCCGCTGTCACAAGATCACCTCCCTCCTTAAACAACATCGGGTGGAGGTCGTCAGGACCAGGTGACTTGTGGCGCTTCAGTGCTCGAATTACCTCTCTCACCTCCTGGAGATCAGGAGCGGTTAAGGAAACGGGCCAAGGCGTGCAAATCGGTGTCTCAGGCGGCGAGGTCGGAGGAGGTGGCTGGCTGAACTGAGCACCAAAGTGCTCAGCCCATCGTTCTAAGCGTCTACTAAGATTGGTGATCGGCGAGCCGTCAGTTTCGCAAATAGTCTCGCTCACTGTATTCAGTTTCGAACCAGTAGCTCTAATTAACTGAAACAATTTGCGAGTATTGCCCGATGCGGTTGCAACCTCCATCTCACAAGCACGTTGCGTCCACCAGAACTCGCGGTCATTCCTTAAGCTGGCCTTTAAGCGGGTATTCTATTCTCTCCGGGCACGGTTGTGTGGTGGTGATGCGTTAGTTGATATTGAATGCGCCTGTCCTTCTTAACCAACTTATGATTGGTCAGGTGAATGAAATTTAAGCTTGATCTCTGTTCGTACTGACATCCTTGGTCTGACGAAGCTTCTGTGTCAGAAGCGAAACGTGACGAATAAACTGCTCGCACCGATTCATTACAAACTTTCTTTTTCATGATTATGATTCCCCGATCGGTCACAAACATTTTCCATTACATTGATGAAATGGGTTTGTTGGTAAAACGTTTTGGGATAGTTATACCTCAAAATGTTTTTTGTGTGATGATTTGAATGACGAGCTCGTCTATCGCTGCAGGTATTCGACAATCCCTGGGATAACGGCACCATTGAATACGTGATAGAATCTTTGGTAGCGACGTAGATATTACTAAAACAAGTTAACGTGCGTAGACTTGGCTGGTAACGTCACGTATTGCGAATGGGAAGTCGTTTCCTTGTCCGAGATCGAACCTTGGTATGAGAACACAAGCCTGATCCAGGCAAAGTGCCGCACAGTCAGAGACTGCATCGTGCTAAATTGATTGGCCAACTGTAGTAAGCTTCATGCTGAAACAGGCTGAAGTCTGCCATTTCTATTCCCCCCTCATATCTGTCTAGGTCTGGGCAACCTGACAGTATCGTAGCCCACGTGCAATCTCTGACTGTACGGCACTTTACTTTACTTTTGTGCGACTATCTCCTCATGGAGGATGAGTCGGCTTTTTAGAAGTGTCTTGGGAATTTTTTTACAAAGCGGCGTCCCCAGCACCACTCGGGTACCCTTTGGTAGCGACGTAGATATTACTAAAACAAGTTAACGTGCATAGACTTCGACGATAAGGTCACGTATGGGAAAATCATTTCCTTATCGCAGTTTCGTTTGCCACTGTTCACTCGAAATGACGTCGTTGTAAGAGTGACCAGCCTCGCCTGTTAAACTAGCTGCAGTTGAGGTGACTCATCTCCCCAGCTGATGTCCAAGTGTTTCGAATCGGCACTGACTTCTTAATCTTAAAGATATGGCTCAAAATCGTGTTCAGTGACTGTCTGATTGCAGGCATCTTCTTGGAGTAGTATTTCATTAATCTTGTATGCTGTGGTGAGGAAAGTATTTAGTGAAATCCGCAAGGAAGCTGTCAGGAAGCAGATGTCGCTCTGCACCTGATTGAATGCACATTTGACTTGATATGTAGGTGCCTCATCCCTGTGCGCTTGTGCCTAATTTTCTGCAAGTTCAATGGCTTTTTAGGTCACACCTTTCCGCTTCGTTTTTCGGATTATAATGTGCCATGGTTGTATAGTAATTAAGCACTGAGTGTGCTGATGTCCCCAATGATGATACGTTTTCAATTTGTTGATTAATATGTCACGTGCGATTATACGAATTAACATTTGAGAACATCGGCACAATGGGAGTTTCCCAAGCTTATTAGTTTGAACTTAGACCTGTTTCCCATGTGTCTAAACCAGCTTCAATTGTGCAATCAAAGCTATTGACATCCTTTTTCGTAGTTCACAACACGCTACACAGTAAACGCATTTGAATACTGCACCATGAACAATGTATGTGAACAATATCAAGAGTTAAACGGAAATAAATGTCACGTGATTTTGATATTGATCACGAACTCCGCCAAGGACGGTCCCAGCCGTCTGAGAAAGGAGGAGGGTTGGGCTTAGGGCTAGCAACCCTATCCCGTAAACCTACATTGCTACGGAAACGAAGACAACAGATCCGTGGTTCGGTCATGTATGCAGGATGGATCCCAGTTCGCATACGAAGGTAGCCATTCACTGGCGTCCGCAAGGTAAACGAAAAAGGGGACGGCCCAAGGAAACTTGGCGTAGAACGTTGGAACACGAACTACATGCACAAGGATTCACGGTGCAGATGGCAACGGAAGCAGTGACAGACCGGAACCACTGGCGTGAAGTTGCCTTCGCCTCATGTG
>JACCGJ010012947.1:0-12579 GCA_013407085.1 Atriophallophorus winterbourni
TTTGTATCACGAAAACGTTAATCTCTTCCCGTTCATGTCATACATCAAAGTACTAGGTTTTGGAGGCATTCAGCAACATTTCTATTAGTAAGGCGTATGATAACATCATGTTGGCATACAACGGCAGCGTGCGCTTGTCTCAGACTCATTAGTGTACATTCTCTTAAGTGTCTAGAAAAAAATTTCAAAGTTAATTTAGTCAAGATTTACGATTGGATTTACTGGTTCCAGCAGGCAGTTTCTAAAAGTGATGATTGGAGGCAACACAGTCTATTGTCCAAATGCATTGACAAAAATTATTCTGATCATTGTAGCAATTTTCACATATCGCTGCCAAGCTGTTACTTAACAATATAATCAGCTCTTGAGGTTAAGCAATGATTTGATGGCTACATCGTCGGCAAACAGCATGTCACAATTTAAAACATCGAGTTAGTTTATTTTAACCCTCCGAAGTTCAAAATAAAAATTATAAATTTACCGTTTGCAAAGGTAGATATATTTTGTTCTGATTTTAAAATTCTGCTGAGCGGCATATCTTGCTTGACGCCCAGAAATCCTCTGCAATCACAACTTAGCATCGGTACCTATTTTATGAATGAACGTCATTATAAGTTTTTTAATGTTCACACGATTAAATAAACAGCATTCGAAAATTTGTTCTGAGCATAAAAGTCTTGATTGTTAATTGGTTATTTTGACTTACGTTGATTTTTTTCGGAATCATGAACTAGACTCCATACTCGAAGTGAAATTATTGTATCATGTCAATGCATTTTAAAATTTCGACAACATTTGCACACAGTATATTGCTTTGCGTGCCATTGAAATTGCAGAATTCACTACTCACTTGCCAATCAAAGTTGCGCGAAATGGCTTTCAGAAATTGGATCGATTGCTCGCCGAAAATGAGGACCGCTTTAGAGTATTTTGAGAGTTATTTTTTCATGCTTCATTATACTATACCAATCATTTCAGAAATACAAATATGTTATTGATCAGACGTTTGGAAGCCTAGTTTCATTGCGTTCATTGACAAAATTATCACCAAAACCCTTAAGGGTGTTGAGATCCGTGATCATCTGTTCGATGAAGAATTTCATCCTCGACCAACGCAATTTCTGAATACCATGAACGTTAAGCCACAGTTATTATTTTGCTTGATCCGCTTGAAGCTACGTAAGTATGACTCAGTGCACCGGTTAGCAGAATGTTTAATTTTACAACAAACGCATGAAGCCCTACCTGAAATAGGACACTTGAAACTGCGTACGATTGCTCATAATTGCACATCTGTTTGAGAAGATGTTTGCCCATATTTTATGTGGGTCTTAAACAGACGGCTAGGTGGATTAAAATAGCTTAGCGGTGGAACCTAGCGGAGTGGAAATTGAGTAAATATTCAAAGAGCACCTCATGCATCCTTGTTAATTAAAGCACAATTTTGACAATACAATATTTGAAAATATCTTATTTCTAATTTCATTATTTTCCGAGAGAGATATGGCAAAAGCGTTTGACGCAGCTCAATCGTGTTTTGCAATATTATCACAAACAAACGTCTCCCATGGCGCAAGAGGAAAAAGGAATAGGAACCTCAATGCGCAGTTGTTGCTGGCCTCCGTCGATCAGTGTCGACCATGAATGTACATCACAATCGCATGAATTTCATGATTTACAGCTTTTTGAAAAAGATTAAATAGTCCGATTCGGGAGGAAAATCTCTCCCGCAGCGCTTGCACTGATAGTTAGAAGTCTGTTGTACAGCAGCAGCCAAGAGCTTGATCTTCTCTCCCCAGCTTGCAGACGACGCTTTACACAATGCGCAAAGTGAGCGGTCAAGAGAATGTTTCTTCGTAGCTTGCTGAGTCAATGTCAACAGCTCTCATATAACTTCTGCAAACATTTTTGTACCGCAAGTGCGGTCTGCCCAATGGTCGTTTTACTAATTGCAACTGACCATAAAGTAGAACTTAAGGAACACGCATGTTTCCCATTCTATAGAAAGGACCAAGCCACCGCAAGCGGCGATAGAGTAAAAGGGTAAACATGATCTGTAGACCTGCTTTTGAAAGCAGTTTAGCGTTAGTGACTCTGTCCATCCATGATATGTTCAATATACGTCGGATGCTTCGTAAATAAAAAGCATTTAGCTTCCCTCCGTGTCTTGCTTAGGTGATCCAGGTCGCACTGCCGTACAGTAAAGCATTTAGTACGCACGCGCTGTGAACCATTATCTTTTATTTGCAGTCAGCTTGCGGTTATCATAAACACCAGAGATCAATCATCATCATCATCATCAAGGACAGCAATACACCAGTAGCACGTACCGAATGCTTAACTGCCATATAACGAGAGATCAATTGGGACAAAATGATAGCTGCTCTGTCAATCCGCTTATCAATTTTCGTGTCTAGCGAGAGGTTATCGGCAATGGTTGAACCAATATATAGTAAATGATGTACTGGTTCAAACTGACTGTTTCCAGCATTGATGCTTGGAGGCGATAAAGTCCCAAAGTCTTTGCATGCCGAAGAATAACAGTCTATTAGCGACTGCAAATTTTCTTGAGAGTATCCAATAAAAGCTGCATCACCGGCTAACAACACGTCACGAATAAGCACATCCTGTGTTCCGGTTCATGCTCTCAAACGGTTCAAGTGAAAAAGCATACCATCACTGCGCATACGTATGTGAATGCCTTCTCTTCTCGTCCTAAAGCGTGCTCCAGGAGCAAAGCAAAGCAAATAACAAACAGCGTGGGAGCTAGAACACACCCTAGTTCAACACATCGGCGAATTGTTAATGCTTCTGAACTGCATCGTTAATATGGACGTGGACCTTCATGCCTAAGTGGAACGAAATTACGAGTCTAAGCAGCCTTGGGGGCAGCCTATCAACTCAATAATTTTGAAAAGATCCTCCATGTTGACATAGTCGAATGCCTTAGTTAAATCGATGAAAACAGCACATAATTGCAAAAGCTGATTTCAACACTATTCCTAAAGTTGTATCAGAGAGAATATCATGTCAACGGTTGATCTTCCCTTGCAGAAGCCACATTTATATTCCGAGTAAATACTATCAGCGAAAACTTGTAGCCTGGTCTGTGAGACTTAAGCGAACAATTTGCCTACGACATTCAGACGAAAGATTTCTCTGTAATTGTTGCAGTCGCTTCTGTCACTCTTATTCTTGAATAGCGTGATGATTTTTGTGTGTCGTATCTCTTGTGGGACACCCCCTCCTACCAGCACTGGAGAAGCAAATGGTGAAGAGGTTGTAATAAACCTGCTCTACCGCATTTGATGAGCTCAGGTAGATTTCTGGCGCAGTAATTATCCAAATAATTCGAATTGAACATTGCGCTGGGTAGCCTAAATTTCAATTAGCCATATTTCAGTTTTTAGCTGGATTTACGTGTGATTATGTTAGTATTGGGAGAAACACAACAAAGAATCGGGTCAAAACCTTCGTATATTATAAATAAACATGATAATGGGGTAATAGCTCGAACAAAAGTGCATTGCATCACACCCTCGTCAAGGGGAGCGGCTTACATAATACCTAATATATTCTATGATAAGTTGCAATTTGACTAGTGGTAGTTTTTGCTTCGAAATTTCAAGATAAGTGACATATACGGACACCGACATCAAATGAGTGGAAACGTGTTTTAATTTGAGGAAACTTTGCTCTCATATATAGCAAAACACCTGCTCCGAGACCCACACACAATGCCAGCAGACTTATTCCCTTAAATAAATCTTAATAATGTAAACACTTGATTTCGTGAACCTGTCCCTCATCGTGTCTGGGTAATTTAAAAAACCGCGTGACGCATTGTGAATAAAAAAGAATAAAAATTCAAGTACCTGAATCATTGCATGGCTGTAACAATAATCTAAATAATATACCGTTTATATTTTGAATAAGCTACCGTCTATTTTTGAAGGAAATTCTGAGCAAAAAATTGTTTCAATTTTCAACGTGCCCTGGAAAAGATTTTACAAATGTTGACCCATCGCGTGAAACGCACACGAACATAAAAATATTGACCGAATAGCTCCTTGAATGGTTCGCATGACCCTCAATATGATATCAATTTTTGCGGAGATCCCCGGAAAATTGGCCGCTTAAGCTTTGCCGATTCTCCGTGGTGATGCGCATACTAACGTCCAAATCGAATATGGATTGTATCCAGATGGCGGTAAGACATTTTTGTTTCACGTTTAACATTCACCGATAATTTGTGGCGATATTGTCATTTAAAACAAAATTGGGAGCCAAGAAACGCATAGTTAATCACAACATTGCCAATAATTTCGACAAGGTTACGGCGAGCAAATGTAAGCGTAACTGGTAACTGTAAAATTGAATATAAGTGACTTGGTACTGACCATCATATGTCGATTTGAAAGGTGGTAATATGACGAAATTAACGTCAAACTAATTTGCTGACGTTTTTGCTCAATTGTTCGCTGTGAGCCGAAACATCAATTATGAAATCTGCGATACCCATCGAAAAGTAACATTTAGTAAGCCAGTTCATTGTTTGACAGATCACTCACTCTAAGCCTGAAATAATTATAGTATTAAAACCCTAAGCATTTCAATTTTCTATCTTCTTCGGAAAAACCATATTTCATGAGCATTATTGCGGTTGTTGTCCTCCATCATTAGATTTCGACCATGGATGTCCACTATAAACGCATGATTGTTTAATGCTCAACAGCTTTTAGAATGAGTAAACAGTTGCATAAACATACTCTCTCATGCAGCACCATAGCGAAGGTCTTTACTCAAACGAACAATGTCAGTTGCATGCGGTGGCGTGATCCACGATTAGCAGTAAAGCAGTATCGGATATACAGATGCTTGCAGACGTGACACTACCCAGTGAATTTAACGTGTAAGGTCAAGAGAATGTTCTTTTCAGCACGTATGGTCAATATCAATAACAGGGATATCTCATGTGCAAACGTCGTTGTAAAGCGAGCACGGACTGAGAAATGGTGGAGTCAATAATTTCAACTTGCCCTGTATTAAGTTAAGGCAATTTAAAATATCTTCGAACTCATTTTCTCTTGATACTGTATTAGGAATCGTTTAATTTTACAGTATCCGCGTGTTTTAGGATGACGATCATAATTTGTATACTATGTCCCACTGTGTATCGGCAATAAGCATGCTGGACCTTATTTCGGGAGGAAGATTTTGCATTCGTTTAACTTTAGGACCGCTGGCTTATCTCTTTCGTTGACTTGAAACTAGTTGATTGTTTGAGTTTTTGGCAGACTCTACGTGAAATGAGCAATTCGGCGCATGTAGTTGTTTTAGCGACTTCCGTTTTCCAGTGTAGTTCTTTTGATGAACTTCTTTGAGAAAGATACTTCACAATGCACTGCAACATTAGTTCAGCTCCAACGGGTAACTTTATAATTTGCTTAGCACACATTTGGCCGCAAACATCCGTTTGTGTACAGACCAGTGAATTTTCAATGTCGCATTATGTACTGTGATATGAACATGTGAGGAATAGGCATTTTTTATCGGCGCGTTTGAGGATGCTAAAATTAGGCTGACACCAATGCTTAGACAAAATATGAATTCATGATAATTGACGCTGTTGCTTCCTTTGAGAGAAATCATTAGTGATTTGAAGTCTAAACTTTGTACATATTTCTAAATGAGGTTGACCATTTTCATTGGTCCCACCTACTCATAAATATTATTAAATGTTTTTTTTGAAAAACCGTTCAAAGCTAAATGGTTTTTAGTGGTGAGTTTCAAAGACTGTTGAAGATTGTGAAAAATAACAGGCTTCCCATAGGACACACGCAATAGTACGAGTTATGCACTTGGGATTTCGAGTTCGTTAACATTCGCTTAAGCGTGTTCATGGTACGATGTGTGATGACCAATGCTCATTCACATTTAGGTGGCATAGTAATGTCTGATAGCAACATTTTCTGCAGAGCAGCCACTTTTAATTCAGCTTTCACTTAATTGTCAATAAAAAAACTGATTTTGTTACAACATTGATCATTGAGATGTATTTATGAAATTCAAAAGCATGGAGCGGATGAAAAAGGTTCCCACGTTTAATGCTGATCTCTCGATTTTGAAATTTATTTACGCTGGCTCGAAGAATTACAGTCGAATTTTATGATATTTCTTAATCAAATCCACCAAATGAGGAAAGCGGTGCGTGGGGGGAGCTCACCATACACAGATGCGGAATGAAGTGTCCTCTCTTTTGGTTAGCTGCGATGTACGACATACCATTCACTATGGAGAACTAGCTTTCACCTGTGTAGTATTACTTAGCTTGATAAAGAGTATAACCTAGGATGTTACATTTTAAATACGGTGCCTTTGTAATTGTGGTCAGGACGAATTTAGATGGAACTCTTGAAACCTCACATAACCCTGCTTTCGAAATATTTCCCCGAGGTTATCTTATGATACATTATATCAAAATAAATGTAGACATGCGCCAGAGAGTTTTAGATAAGTTTTTTTATTCCCGTGTGTAAACAGCTTCATGAAACTACGAGCTCCAGCTTCCTGGAGAAAATTGGTTTGAAGTTCCCAGTCCGCCGCTTCCTCCATAACTTCTGCAATAATATTCAGTTCCGCCAAGTGAGCAGGAACACGTGTGCATGCAATCGGCTGTATGAAACGCGCATCATTATGACATTTGTTTGCAAAAAAACACTATAACCATGATAATCTCGAGGGGAGCACATACCGACTTATTTATTGAGCCGCAACCACGACACAGTATAATCTTAGAGGCATAGGAATCAGTGAGACGTGAACGACAACGGATTCCTATTGCATTATGCAGAAAGAAACCGAAATGTTTGTCTAGATCTAAATTGTGATGTTGTAAATTACAAACATAATTAATCCCGAAAAAAAGTCTCGATTTTTAGAATAGATGGTAATTTCACCATCTAGAATAAGAAGTTCATTCGCTGAAAGCATATTAGGTGTATATGGATTGCGTACAGCAAACCCTAGCAATAACCATACCCCATCTAAAATCGAAGAAACATTAAACTGTGTTGTTAAGGAGCAAAATTTACATTATCACGAGCGCGTCTTCCAATTTCACAATTCAATGCATCTGAACCTCATATCCTTACTGTGTCTGCTGCCGTGTAAACCTGTCGAGGCAGCTTTATTTCTCATCCAATACAGCCCAAGTATTATAACTAAACAACCTTGTATTGTCCGAAACTATAGCAATGAAAACTTTCTAAGAAGTGCCTCCGGTAGCTATGTCAAATCTGAAATACATACATGTCAGTTCAATGTTCCTGAAATTAACATAATGCTTGTGAATAAAATGATGTTTTATTCATTCAATAATATCCCTCCAGCATCAGAACCGGATGTGACAGGTGAGTCAGAGTAATAACAATTGATAATAATATATTTGTTTCCATAATGAATTTTGCCCACAAATATCTAGAAAATTTGGACGGGAAATCTTTGCTGTAGTGTTGAAGATATTTTTAGTCTTTTGTGATCTTCGGTAACGTTGACTCATCAAATATGACATTAAACTTTGTAATGAATTTTGCAGGTCGTTATAAAGGCGCTCTTGTTTATCCCGTATTAATAACACATGTTCGAGTAAATATACACTAACTATATAATATATAATAATATAATAAAATATGGACATGTGTTCTGGAACGCAGCAGCAAATATCCTTACCATAAAATCAATCAACAAAATTTTGCCTCCCGCCGTCGACATTACTGATTTCTTTCCTTTACAGTAATGCAATTCATCGTGATGTTTGCGGAAAACGAGGTCACAAGTTGTTTTTGTACACATGTGAGAAAATTTTACTTTTTGCAAATTAATAACTGTTTTAATACAAAACATCGGAGCATTCATTTGTCAGCATCACTTTCTGCGATGTATAACATGCTTTTCCATCTTTATTCTGCAGTCTAAGTGCTGAAACTTTACGGAGCCGAGCTAATTTGTAAGCGCAGAGATCATATGTATGTAGTCAGTGGAATAAAGTGGTTGATAGAAAGCTGGCTACTTGGAACATATCCAAGGCATTTGTTCGCATGGACCCTTCTTTACTCCTGAGCAAGTTGCAGGATGTAGTTATTATTGTGTGCCTTCCTAACTTGCATGTATGTTACCTGCTTGATCGTAAGGCTACTGTATATAGCGATGTTGTGATATCTAGTGAATTCAAACATACCACAAGATTCGTTTCTTAGTCATTTTGTTCGACATTAAAGACCTTTTGAAAGTTGCTTCGGTCGAAAAGTTCTCATTGCGGATGATGTTAAACTTTGTATGTGAATCACGAGAATCGTGTACTGTTTGGGCTTACAAAACAATGTGTGGTATATCGAACACCTTTTCAAATCGGAACAAGCTGTCATTCAACCTATCCATCCATATTTTGCAAATGGGTAGTGATTTCTCGTTCTAATACAACATTGTTCCGCAAAAAATGGAATGGACAACAAAAGAAAAGGACATAGGCGTATGGAATATTGGAAGTGTTGAAAATAGCGTGCAATGCAAAGCCGTGCACAACCGAGCTAATCGCATGCTATGTGGGCTTCGGCGTATATTCGGACATTTCTTTCGTGAAACATACTTTATAATCATATATCGATATATTAACCCGGTGATGGATTACTCAATGCAAACTTGAAAAACATGGCTGCAAAAAGACTTCAAGCTGCTTGAGAGGATTTATCACTGAGCAACAAAATGGTTGTGCTGTCTCCGTAACCTATCATAGAAGGATGAAGGGCTTCATTCTAATTTGAATACACTCGAAGAAGCTTCCGATTGGATCAAACCATAACATATAAAATAATAAAATAAAAGATGCACGCTCATAGGCATAACTGTGGCCTCCGGTCATGCCATGCTAAACGTATTCACCTACCGGCATTTGATATTTCACATTCTCACCTAAACAGCCGTCGGTGATTATATTACAGCTCTTTGAATTTGTTTACCGTGTTTCATTTACTCATCTGATAAGCACATACGATACAGACTTACGTTGCATGATTATAAATACACACATATAAAACGCAGACATTGTCATCAAGAAATATAGAATGAATATTTGTGACGAGTGGTCTTGCTTCTGAGGTTGAATTTTGTACAGTTGACGCTTCATTCTATCGCCTGAAAATAAGTTGATATTGCAATAAATCTGTGCTTCATTCTAGTCTACTAATATTCCAAATAGCCTGCGTCTCAGATGTGAACTTTGCTTTGGAAAATATTACACAAAATTTGTTGGGCCTGACATGCTTGTTAAATTCGAATATCTCGCGCGGCTTTTAATGCAGGCAGTGAAAAATAGTCATTCTTTCTCCGATTCCAATTTAATTTAGTGGTCTAAGAAGCAAATAGCATAAGAAAAACCACAGAATAATACGCGAATAACAAATAACGGGATTTGTTTGCCTACTGATCAGTTCAGGAATCACGTAAAAATACATAGGGTAGAAATGTTTTCAACCGTTTGGATGGGGTAAATATGAATATTTTACTTCGATGCATGAGTTCGAAGCTTTTATGATGCACAATATATTGTTTCAATGTTTGGATTGGTCGACTTGAAGTTGTCCAACTTCTATTTAAATATATTCAAGTTGGGTGAATGTGAAACGTTACGGGTTAGGGAGTTTCAAGTAAAACATACAAGTACAGAATAAAATTACCTCCAATCACGGAGCAACGCGCCGTGCGGTCGCATTATTTTGAGCTCCTGTTTATCAGGATATACTGTTCTTAACTTACACTTACGTGGATACATTATACGTTGTTGGACTCCTTTCGAACTCAGCTTTCTGGATATACCACTCTCGTAGCGGTATTCGATAATACGAGCACACTGGGATTCATCGTGATTTTCCCATACTGGATCTACGCGTGCGACTCAGTTAATACTCTTCAAGTCCTCAAAAGGATAAACGTCATCGGGAGGATCTTATTCTTCGCCGTCGACTGGTCATACTTTTACCATCGTGCGATCAACTACCGAAGAGTATCACCGGATTAAATTCTGATTTTGCTCTTTTTCGTGAACACTGAATTTTTGTCGCGCACACTATATTCATCATCGATCGCTCGACAGAGCCAATGCTTTTGCGCAAACCACTGAACAGTGCTGCTCATAACCCTGACCGGATGACCTCGAAACGAAAACAGAGCGCACCGGGCTGCATGTGTGCGTTTTGCCGAAAGTCGGTTAGTCCTAAGGCAAAGTTTGTCACGTGTTACGATTGATTGTCGAAAGTTCATGCTAAATGCGACAAATCGCTGACCTCGGATTTAGTATCGATTATTAATGGAGATAATTGCCCTGGTGTTTGTTGTTTGTCTGGTTTGCAAGGCCAAATCAACACCGTCAGCCTCGGCGACGAAAACCCCTGAATATGATATTGAGACGCGTCTAAATGGAATGGAATCCAGTATACAAAAACTAAATGAACTGATAATAAACGTCATAAAGACACCGTGGTTACCCGTCGTTACTGCCGAAGAGCCGGTAGATAATCCATCATACTCAACTTTACCACCAAACCAATCAATGGAAAAGGTTGAATTCTTGCAGCACAGCACCCAGCAGAGTGTTAAATGCGTCTTAAAGCCGAAAACGTTCACATCGAAGGCCCCATTAGCGAAAGTTGTCTCGAAAGGAATTTCTCTTAGTGTTATCTGCACCAACGTGCCAGAGTCGACTGAGACGTTATTTTCGAATAGAGATCAGAATGATTTGGCTGAATGGTTGAAACTGTGCACTCGCATGAATCTCAAAGCAATCCACCCGGTTTCGTTGATTCGCTTGAGTCGTCCTCCCAAAGCGCTACACCAAGATAAGCCGCGGTTGCTCAAGGTAGTAGTGCAAAGTGAGAAGGATTTAGAAGATGTAATTCTGTCGACATACTTGCTACGGGACGGCATGGAAAATACATCCAAAGGTAACCAAAAGAAAACAAACGATCGCAATAAGCGCACCCTTATTCTCTTAAATGTCCCAGAAGATGCCACCGGTTCAGATACAAAGTGTAAATCCAACCACGACCTACAACAGTGGAGATTTGTTAGTAATGCTATCCAAACCACCAATGTAGCGGTTATCGATACGTTCCGAATCCCGAAGTCATCGAATTACGAAGGTAATGGTCCACGACCCCTTAAACTGACACTTTTGACCACCACTATGGTGAACACCGTGCTTAACAACTGGAAACAGTATCGATACAAAGTTCCACGAGAGATCAAAATTGTCAGTAAACACCTGAAAACCTGCTCTATCGTGGAAATTGCCGGACCCGTTGGTAATGAGCACAGTGATGCCGGGACTCCTGCTCCAAAAAACGGATGTCGACCGACTCTATCGGAGTCGGTGATGTAATATACCCATTAAAACGAGGCCCACCATCTTTTACACGTACTCAACTTACCTGCTCAAATACTCATCATCCAACACTTTTATCAAGATCTACCATCAAATGTTTATACACCAACGCACAATGCTTGATAAATAAGTTACCCGAACTAATCGAGCTTCGTCAAAAAAATCACCACTCCTGATAGCCGTAACGGAAACTTGGTTCAATCAGCAATTAGTTGAGGAGGAAATTTCCATTCCAAACATGTTTCTTTTTCATCGTACTCGAATGGATCGTGGAGAAGGAGGTGTTGCTATTTACTATGATCAACACCTCACGTTCAGAGAAATCAGGGATAATGATTTGATACTGGGAAATACACTTTGGTGTTTACTTGAATTAGCAACAGGTGAAAACTGTGTTGTTGGTGTGCTTTACCGACCACTGTCAGCAGACGAAGCATACAATGCTAGTTTAATTGAGAAAAATCAGCTGGTGGTTTCCAGATATCAAAACAACGTCCTGATCATGGGTGACTTTAACCTCCCGAATTTACTAAAAAGCGAGATTCCACCGTTGAACTCTCTTGATCATCTATTCTCCAAAATGTTCATCGAACTTCCTTTATTCAACCACATTTCAAGCACCACTCGCTTCAGAGGCACAAACACACCATTCTTTCTCGATCTTGTTCTGACGACCGCGGAAAATGTCATCGAGGATATCCGCTATGAAGCACCTCTTGGAAAGAGTGATCATGTAGTCATTGTTTTCGACTATATATCTGAAGCGAAAAGAGCAAGTGATGCTCAGAAGTTGATAAGAAAAATCGATACGGTTGCATTATTAATGTCTCTTCAAGAAGTCACCGACTGGGCACCGATTAGCACTGATGTCCAACAATGCTGGTCATCGATACTTCAGAAAATCAACCGAAAAATAGAACTCCACTCAAAATATGTTTCAAAACAACTGAAAAAAAGATTGAAATTCGTGATCCGGAGTCGAACACGGAAATGGATAAAGGTGAGAAACTGTGCGTGGAGAAGCCACATACTGCATTCAACACCTGAATCTTTGGAATCTTACCGTTTGTTGAAAAACAAAGTTACTAAACTTGTCCAGGAGGATAAAGAAAAGTATCAAATGAATCGGATGGATAAAATTG
>JACCGJ010012948.1:0-19707 GCA_013407085.1 Atriophallophorus winterbourni
ACAGGAGTGTCTTGTCCTGAATCCGTGCTGTGCGATGGAAAGAAGCTTATTTTGTTCCAAGTGTTTGATAAGTTCGTCGGCCACAAGTCGTTCAAGAACTTTAGAGACCACTGGCAACAACGTGACTGGTCTGTAGTTAGACACATCAGATCGGTTCCCTCCTTTGTATATCGGATTGATTAGTCCACTTTTCCAGTCATTAGCAACCGTGCTACAACTCAAGGACAGGTTGAAAAGGTCAGAGAGTGGTGAGAATAGAGCATGGGCGCATTGCTTTAGGATGAATGGTGTTATTTCATCAGCACCTGGGGATTTCTTTGTATTTAACCCGCGTAGCTTTACCAGGACACTCTCGGGTTTCACAACGATTTCGTGTATTGTATTCTGCGACCTGAATGCAGGTATATCGTAGGATACTCGCTCGTTAGGGTAGAACACTCTAGAGTAAAATTGAGCGAGTTCGTTAGCGGCTTCGAGAGCTGTGGATGTAGTTCCAGTCGTAGTAAGTAAAGCGGAAACACCTGGCTTAACCCTGGCCTTTCTGTTCACGATCTGGAAGAGGAGCTTCGGATTTCGTTCAATTTTATCCATCAGATTTATTTGATACTTTTCTTTATCCTCCTGAACAAGTTTAGTAACTTTGTTTCTCAACAAACGGTAAGATTCCCAAGATTCAGGTGTTGAATGCAGTATGTGGCTTCTCCACGCACAGTTTTTCACCTTTATCCATTTCCGTGTTCGACTCCGGATCACGAATTTGAATCCTTTTTTCAGTTGTTTTGAAACATATTTTGAGTGGAGTTCTATTTTTCGTTTGATTTTCTGAAGTATCGATGACCAGCATTGTTGGACATCAGTGCTAATCGGTGCCCAGTCGGTGACTTCTTGAAGAGACATTGATAATGCAACCGTATCGATTTTTCTTATCAACTTCTGAGCATCACTTGCTCTTATCGCTTCAGATATATAGTCGAAAACAATGACTACATGATCACTCTTTCCAAGAGGTGCTTCATAACGGATATCCTCGATGACATTTTCCTCGCTAGTCAAAACAAGATCGAGAATGGACGGTGTGTTTGTGCCTCTGAAGCGAGTGGTGCTTGAGATGTGGTTGAATAAAGAAAGTTCGTTGAACATTTTGTAGAATAGATGATCAAGAGAGTTCACCGGTGGAATCTCGCTTTTTAGTAAATTCGGGAGATTAAAGTCACCCATGATCAGGACGTTGTTTTGCTATCTGGAAACAACCAGCTGAGTTTTCTCAATTAAACTAGCATTGTATGCTTCGTCTGCTGACGGTGGTCGGTAAATCACACCAACAACACAGTTTTCACCTGTTGCTAATTCAAGTGAACACCAAAGTGTATCTTCCAGTATCAAATCATTATCCGTGATTTCTCTGAACGTGAGGTGTTGATCATAGTAAATAGCAACACCTCCTCCTCCACGATCCATTCGAGTACGATGAAAAAGAACATGTTTGGAATGGAAATTTCCTCCTCAACTAATTGCTGATTGAACCAAGTTTCCGTTACGGCTATCAGGAGTGGTGAATATTTTTGACGAAGCTCGATTAGTTCGGGTAACTTATTTATCAAGCATTGTGCGTTGGTGTATAAACATTTGATGGTAGATCTTGACAAAAGTGTTGGATGATGAGTATTTGAGCAGGTAAGTTGAGTACGTGTCAAAGATGGTGGGCCTCGTTTTAATGGGTATATTACATCACCGACTCCGATAGAGTCGGTCGACATCCGTTTTTTTGGAGCAGGAGTCCCGGCATCACTGTGCTCAGTACCAACGGGTCCGGCAACTTCCACGATAGAGCAGGTTTTCAGGTGTTTACTGACAATTTTGATCTCTCGTGGAACTTTGTATCGATACTGTTTCCAGTTGTTAAGCACGGTGTTCACCATAGTGGTGGTCAAAAGTGTCAGTTTAAGGGGTCGTGGACCATTACCTTCGTAATTGGATGACTTTGGGATTCGGAACGTATCGATAACCGTTACATTGGTGGTTTGGATAGCATTACTGATAAATCTCCACTGTTGTAGGTCGTGGTTGGATTTACACTTTGTATCTGTATCTGAACTGGTGGCATCTTCTGGGACATTTAAGAGAAGAAGGGTGCGCTTGTTACGATCGTTTGCTTTATTTGGGTTACCTTTCGGTGGCGATTTTGCCCGTTCCGACCAGGGCACATCAACAAATACACGAGATGTATTTTCCATGTCGTCTCGTAGCAAGTATGTCGACAGAAGTACATCTTCGAAATCCTTCTCATTTTGCACTACTACCTTGAGCAACCGCGGCTTATCTTGGTGTAGCGCTTTGGGAGGACGACTCAAGCGAATCAACGAAACCGGGTGGATCGCTTTGAGATTCATGCGAGTGCACAGTTTCAACCATTCAGTCAAATCATTCTGATGTCTATTCGAAAATAACGTCTCAGTCGACTCTGGCACGTTGGTGCAGATAACACTAAGATAAATTCCTTTTGAGGCAACTTTCGCTAATGGGGCCTTCGATGTGAACGTTTTCGGCTTTAAGACGCTTTTAACACTCTGCTGGGTGCTGTGCTGCAAGAATTCAACCTTTTCCATTGATTGGTTTGGTGGTAAAGTTGAGTATGATGGATTATCTACCGGCTCTTCGGCAGTAACGACGGGTAACGACGGTGTCTTTATGACGTTTATTATCAGTTCATTTAGTTTTTGTATACTAGATTCCATGCCATTTAGACGCGTCTCAATATCATAATCAGGGGTTTTCGCCGTCGAGGCTGACGGTGTTGATTTGGCCTTGCAAAGCAGACAAACATAACAGACACCAGGACAATCATCTCCATTAATAATCGATACTAAATCCGAAGTCAGCGATTTGTCACATTTCGCATGCACTTTCAACAAACAGGCGTAACACGTGACAGACCTCGCCTTAGGACTTACCGACTTTCGGCAAACCGTGCACATGCATCCCGGTGCGCTTTGTATCCTTTTCGGGGTCATCCGGTCAGGGTTGTGTGCAGTACTGTTCAGATGTGTGTGCACAGGCAGTGGTTCTGTCGAGCGATCGATGATGAATATGGTGAGCGCGACGAAAAGCGTTGATCACTAATAAGAGCAAAGTCAGAATTGATTCCGGCGATGCGCTTCGGTAGTTGCTCTCACGGCGTTGAATATATAACCAGTCGACGGCGAAGAATAAGATCTTTCCGATGACGTTAATCCCTTTGAGGACTTGAAGCGTATAAACAGAGTTGCACGCGTAGATCCAATATGGGAAAATCACGATAAATCCGAATTTGCTCGTATTATCGAATACCGCTACGAGAGTGGTATATCCAGAAAGCTGAATTCGAGAGGAGTCCAACAAGGTATAATATGTCCACGTACGTGTAAGTGTAAGAACAGTATATCCTGATTAACAGGAGCTCAAAATAATGCGACCGCACTGCACGGCACCAGTGTGTTGGTCGTATTCTGAAAGATTTACTCTATGCTGATTCAGAATCAGAAAATCAACAATATGGCACACCACGCTTGCGTTACAAAAACGTTATCAAAAGAAATATGAAAGCTATTGGCATTGAGCCGCAAGTTTGGAAGAACTTGATCTAGACCACTCACATTTGAGGCATTTTGAAACGTCGTTTGCATGCTGGGGTGGAGCGGATACAGCTCTTGGCTGCTGAACGTAGATCTCTCCGGCGACGATCAACTAACGCCGAACGACCGAGTACTGCCTGTCGTTGCGAGCGCTGCTATAGAGATGGTTTCTCCTGAAACAGACTGTTTAGTCATTCGAAAATCTCCGGAACGTGAAAAAATCATACAATTGTGATTTACATTGAACAAAGTAGGCCAACAGCATAATGTGAACAAAGCTGTTCAGGGAAGCTTGTACTCAGCAGATTTATACCATGTTACAGGGTATAGTGATAAAAGATATTACAAATTAAAAAGATCATTTGCATGTGTTTCCATCACACACCCCACGACTACATTTGGACTACACATTTAACATTTCATTATCAAACAAATTATGATAATGATATGTCGATCCGCTGATTTATATCAGTATCTAACAAGAGATCAACAAAAAGAATATACGCATGAATAAAGCATATCAGACGATTTCAATTTTAATTCCCTGCATGAACTGTGTTTAGTTCAAAATGTGTTATACAGGAAACTTAAACCATATTAATACCTGCTTGCTGATTCTTTCGACGGAAAACGTGATTCTACATATCGCGACTTTGCATTGTTACTCGAATTGACCGTGCATGGTGAGCAATTAACGAAACGCTTTATTCTGCAGCTTAATTTTAATAACAATTTTCGAATCCCTTGCTATCCCGTTTTCATCAGTAATACACTGAGAACGATTAGTAACAATGAAAACATCTCAAAAAAATTTATGAATTCTCGAAGAGAAATTGCAGTTGGTGCTTTCTGATTACCATAACCGAATCATGGGTTATGATTGAATCAAATTAATGAGATCATAATAAAAACTAGACTGGCCAAAAGCTATATTTAAATTATGAGTGAACTTATACTTTCTGATCTTAATTCATAGGTCCTGATCCTATAATCGCGCAAGAAATTCGGACAGCTGAATAATAATCAACAATACTTAAACCAGAACTGAATCACCAACGATGCCTATATGCTCAAGTAATCTCTTTAGCTTAAACATGCGAAATACCACCATCAGTCACCACATGATGTAATCGAGAATGCATGTTGTTGTTGACCTAATTCGGTTGATGTCAATCATTGATGTACATCACCAGCGTGAGGTTATCCTTACGTTTCACAGATTTTCGGATGACTAAACAATCCGATTCGGGAGGATCAATCGGTCACGCAGCACTTGCAGCGATAGGAAGTACTCGGTCGATCGGCGCCAGTTGCACGCCAGCGGCTTGATCTACGTTCAGTAGTCAAGATCTGTATCTGCTCTTCATCATCTTGCAGGCGACGCTTTACACAATGCCTTCAATGTGAGCGGTCAAGAGGAAGTTCTTCCCAACTAGTAGAACTAATGAAAAGTGCTTTCATGTCTATAAAACACATTTACATGCATCTCCTTCACACAAAACACCCCACGACCGGTTTCGTGCTGTTTGCACTCATCAGGTAAGGACAGTAAGATCAGGATCCGCATGCGCTTCAATCAGTGGAAGAATGGTAAACAAGTTGCGCAACTTGCTTCCGCATCTCTTTGACAAACGTCATAGTACCGCAAGTGGCGTCTGCTAAATGGTTGACTTCCTGATTTCAACTCACCATAGATTAAATCTATTGGTATACGACAATTTTCAATTCTGTAGACGTGTCCAAACTACCGCAGGCGGCGCTGCAGTAGTAAGGTGAACATGTTCCGTAGACCAGCTTTTGACAGCGCTTTAGCATTAGTCAATTTGTCCATCCAATATGTGTTCAAGATACGACGGATGTATTGTAGAGAGCAAGCAATCAGCTTCCTTTCGTGTCTTGCGTGGGTGGTTCATGTTTCACTGCCATGCAGTAAAACATTTAGTACGCACGCGCTGTATACCATCACTGTTGTCTTTACGCTCAACATGCGGTTACCCTGAACACGAGAGTTCAATCGGGACAAAATGACAGCCGCTCTGCTAATCTGCTTCTTAATTTCCGTGTCTAGCAAGAGGTTGTCCGCAATAGTTGAACCACGACCCCTTGAATTGACACTTTTGACCACCACTATGATGGACTCCGTGCTTGACAATTGGTACCAGCATCGATACAAAATTTCCATGAGATCGAAATTATCGGTAAACACCTGAAAACCCATGTGATTGTGGAAGTTGCTGAAACTGTTGGCACTGAGAATAGCGATGCCAAGAATCCTTATCCAAGAACGGATGCCGACCGACTCTATCGGAGTTGTCGATATTATATACCCATTAACACTGTCCCCGCCATATTTGACACGTACTCAACATTTCTGTTCAGATCCCCATCATACAACACACTTAGCAAGTTGAAATATCAAATGTTTGTACAAACCGCACAATGCTAGACATGTAATTGACCTGAGTTATTCGAGCTTCAGGAAAACATATTCACCGATCCTGATAGCCGTAACGGTAACCTGGTTCAATCAGCATTTAGCTGAGGAAGAGCGTAGGCGTTGCAATTCACTAAAATCAACACCTTACGCTCAGAAGAATCCCAGACTACGATTTGATACTAGAAGACACACTGTATTGCTCACTTGAAATAGCAACCGTTGAAGACTGTGTTTTTGTTTTGATCCAAGCTATTAAAAAAAAGTCACTGACGGAGCGCCTATTAACACTGATGTCCAGCAATCCTGTTATGAAAACTGGAGAAACTCTACAAAAAATCGAATTGCACTCTAGATATGTTCCGAAAAAAATGAAAAGGTATTTAATTAGGTATCATGAGTCGAACACATGAAGTTGGATAAAGTTGAGAAACCGTGCGTAGAGAAACCCCTTGAAGTAGACAATACTTGAATCCTGGTACTCCGACCGTTTGTTGAGGAATAAAGTTATTAAAGTTCTATAGGATGAGAGAGAACAGTATTGAGTGAATCTGGAAAAATGGAACGAAACCGAAGTTTCTTTTCCACGTCGTGAACAGTAAAACCAGGGTAAAGCGTTTCGCCATCAATTACTGCGAACGAAACTCACTCCACTGCTGTCGAAGCCGCGATCAAACTATCTCAATTTTACTCCCGTGTTTTGGACCCAAATGATCGCTAATGGTATGTTATGCCTCCATTCAGGTCTCAAATTAACAAAATACAGGACATTGCTGTGTCCTAGCAGGGCTACTCGGGTTAAATGCAAAAAAATTCGCCAGGCACTGATAAAATACCACCGTTTCTGCCCATACAACGCGCCTGTAATGGTAAAATACACAATGATAAAAGAATGTTAACACATGCATCTCACCACACACAAGCGACTATATAATCCTTTTTATTCCTCGTATTGAAAAAGAGATTGGCATTGGCTTGGATGAAGAAGATGGAGCAGCTGAAAATGGATTGCCTTTTTTATTACTCGCACAGATGAATAATCCCACAAAAATCACACCACGCATGGAGAAGACGAAGCGCAGGAAATTCGAAGTATATTGTTTGACCTTTGTGCAATAGTAGTCATGCGATTACATGAGCATTGTACATGAAAGAGAATACAGTAAATAGAGTCAAAATACAAAATACGGATTACAAAGCATGACTCTACGCGCTCATGCTCTATTCTCACCGCTCTATGATATTTCCAACCTGTCAATGAGTTATAGCTGTGTTGGTATTGACTGGAAAAGTGGATTAATTACTACAATATATAAAGGCAGGAAGTGATCCGATGTGTCTTACTACAGACCAGTCACATTTTTGCTAAAGGTGATTTAATTTCTCTGACCATTTGTAGCTAATAATCTTATCAAACATAAGGAACAAAATAAGATTCTCTCCATCTCACAGAACGGATTCAGGACAAAGCACTCCTTCCTTGCCAATCTACTAATATCTCGTGCTGATTGGATTTGACCGGTGGATAATGAATACCTTATCCATGCTTGTTACTCTGATATGTTTTAAGTCTTCGACCGTGTTAACCACAACATACTGTTACAGAAATTGGAGCAGCTCAGGGTGTGTGGCAGATTATTGGTCTGAATACAGGATTACTTTACTGGTAGAGTTATTACGGTTAGATTTGATGGAGCATTATCCAGAACAGTAGAAGTTACAAGTGGCGTACTACTATGCCCATTCCTTTAGCCAATACCCTTTAGGTGTACGCGAACGTTATATCTGGAATCTTACGCAGCAAATTCATTTTATTTGCTGATTACACCAAACGCTGCACTTATACGGGTATCCGAGGGTGTTTAACAGCGGTGAGCTTCTTAACTTAAAAATTGTTGGATCATGGTTTGAAAATTTTTCCTAAAGTTTGTAAGCAATTAAAAACATATGTTGAACCTTAACATGTAAAAGGAAGCTAGCTCGGAAATGATAGAAAAGTGAGTTAAAGGATAAATGAAACAAGACGTTGGTATCAAACTCTTGTTAACATTTGCATTCAATATCCAAACTTCTACCACTGATTTCGTACAATTACCAACATCTAAATTTGTACACCACCAACAAAAAGATGAAGCCAACATAGATTCAAGTGTTGCAGCTAATCAACGTCTTGTGTGTTTCGAGTTGAAGAACTAGTAATCGATGAGCGTTCGGCAACTGTACTCCTCTTTCGTTTGAAGAACACATGCAATATTAGGCGACTCAACGACAAGATGATACACAATGTTGGGATGGACAATATTCCGAAAACGATTCCTTGATAGAGCATTATTTGGTACAATGACCAATTGTGAGAGATTTGCAGAATTGCGGCCCAGATAAAGTAGTCCACGAAATTCATATTCTCGGGTCGTACATACAAACTGGGCCACCCATCTTCGCTTTCCGACCAGAAGAACGCGTCCTGAAGATGGCGTTCGTCACCCTGGGTCCAGCCAATCCCCCACTGTGGACATATGGGAGAATTTTACGTAATTATAAACGAAAGAAGGTGAACATCGAGAAAGGTTTATCTCATTTTGCGAACTGTATTTCAAGATATAAACACTCGCGATTGCGCAGTTCAATTGAACTATTATCCTTATGATCACTCATTTGCTTACTGATTTAAATTTACACTTGTATGAGACATTTCTCATCTTCGTCTGCGCGCGCAATACCGCGCAAAATTCAGAATATAATATCTGTTCATTTTGATCAATTAATGTTTTTCCAAATCTGTCAAATCTTACACGCGTGAAATAAAAATTCATTATTTAAAGCGTGTACGATTTTTAAATTGCACAAACGTGGTAGCCGTTTAGTTACGGCAAAATATGGGTGTGTAACTTTAGGTGAGCCTTGTTATCGAGCAGATACGAAATCATTTAGATTCTAGAAGGTAAATTATTTTGCACAGAAATTTCAGTACAATCGGTTAAAGCAATTTTGGGTAACGTTTCACTTCTGACACAGAAGCTTCGTCAGACCAAGGGTGATAGTAAATCATTTTGGTTTGGAGAAATCTATCTGGCCTATTGAACCTTCTATCTGCTTTGATGGATTGTAACAAGGCACATGATACATACTTGCTACATCGATGACTCCGAAGATTTCAATCGAGTCATTTGTGACAGTAAAAGTTTGTGTCTATGTGATTTAAACAAAGGAAGATACGCCAAGATATGATTCCGACTAATAAAATGTCTGCCGAAGATAATAACTACGACGCTTGTTTTAAAACTGCGCCGAGTATGTGACACGCTGATTTAGCTTATCGTTTTACATCCAATGTTCAATATTGGTTGGAGGTGACATGTAATATGTACGTACAATCTTCCCTACCTCGCATGCGGTGGTTGTCTCTCCGTGCATGGCGATCCTAAAAGCTAATTTGTATCTACAACTGCGCAGATCGTTATTATCGATACGTAATGCGATATACTCATTTATTACATTTTATTCATACCCTAATGTCGTGGTGTTGTAAATCGTTCGATTTTAAGCCATATATTTTTGAATTGTTAAATTTGGTTCATATAGTTTGCATGCATCGCGTGTAGATTCTGAGAAATCGCCAACCTTTATTTCACCCATATGTGGTTTTGAGGCTGTTACACTTTGTCTGTCATTACATTTATAGATGTAAAGTTCGTTCCTCGTGATAAATTAAGATGTCTAAAGTCTTGCGTCGATCGAGTGAATGGGAAATGCACGAACAACTCATTTGTTGAATATTTGATTCATTTAAATACTAAAATATTTCAACAAGTTGTGTAGCGTTCGTTTGAATTTTGCATTTTTCACACAATTGTTGGGTATTGCATAAGGTATGTCAATAAACTTCAATTGGCAACAACGAGATGCCAGTTGCTGGTTCAGTGATTGTCTCCGGCTTTGATATCACCTCACGAAACATATTGTAGCTGGTGACGTAATCCGGAAATCATTACGTCAGGTTAATTGAGGTAAACAAGTGGTGTAACAAGTTTGTTTTACTGGACCTAAACACAAATGACCTTGAGTTAATTTCTGTTGACTCGTGTTCCGTGATTGCTACGCTGTGCTTTCGTACACGTTTTGGTTACCCTAATAAATCTTCATTCTCCAGTGCGCTTTCTCCTACCGTTGTGGGGAAGTTATTGTAGTGGTCAGTCTACTACAGTGACACTTGGTGAACAATAGGCGAATTATCATAACATTTCCGTTTTATCGGTGCAACACTAACTTCGTAGGCCTCCGCATTACACAACCACTTGAACGTTGCACCTGAATCGTCACTAAGGCCAACCACTCCAACGCTAATCGAGTTTTCCCAAGAATCCCACAAAACAAGAGAAAGCCGATTGGCGAAACGCGTTTATTGCGCATAAGACGAAGAACAAAACACATGCCTATCGCATTAATGTAATGGGAAAAATTTTGAGACCGATCGATTAGTCATTGCCATGAAAAAGAAATTTGAAAACATTCGGCAAGAACTGATTGTTGGTATCGTTTCGCCTGTGACACATAAACTTCTTCAGATCAAGGGGGATAGTCAGTACAGGGTACCAATTAAATAGCACTCTATCCATCCTCTGTAAATGGTCGTACCATTAAACAGCCCATTGAAATCCATTGCCTATCCCTCTTTCTGTCTATATAACTTTCCGCTTACCAAGAAGTAGTCCATGTTCAAGCAAATTAAAACGCCATTAAAAATTTACTGAACGCCAAAATGTATGCGTTCTTGCAAACTGGCGTCTGCTTCCAGTACCCTTCTAGCGATTTGTTAAGCACTCATTGTGTCAGCATTTGCAAACAAAGCATTCACGTCAAAGCTGACCATAAGTTCGTCGTCTCCCATCAACACTGATCTTACGCGAAGTCTGATGCATCATTTACGAATGAGTCCGTATTACTGACTAAAGGTTTCAACAAACTAGCAATATACCTAGTTGATCTCTTTTTTGCAAACGGAGCAACCAAACCACTGTTCCAAAACATGTCTGTCCCGGTTATCACTTCTCTCGGATTTGTCAATCGCTTTCGTGCCAACCGGTACATAACGATTGTAGTTCATCGTTGTTCTCCGAGCTGGTATTATTGATTGCGGACGTCTCGTCATCAAACTTGATGACATCATCAGAGAGACTTCTTTCGAAGTAACTGGGTGGTGGGCATCATTCGAATTTATCTGCTCCCTTACGACCTCATCTACTGTAATTAGCTAGAATCCTTGCATGTCTTCTTTGGCGTGTTCTCATTGGTCCGTAGATCCCATCCACTTGAATGTGTTCATTGATTGATTGTGGTGTCGAATACCACGCTTCGAGGAACTCTCGAACGTGACGGGTTCTGTCTTTGGCGATGATTTCTGTTCTTTCCCAATTGAATTCGTGACCTTCTTGATCCGTGTGCCGATATTGCTGATTTGTGGTCGTGTCGTCGTGTAGCCAGTTTGTGTTCATGTATCCTTGTTTCCAGTCTTCTTCCAGTCTGTCCGATATAATATTTCTCACAACCGGTACATATCGAGCCCACTCCACGCGAGGCTTGTTTAATCGGGATTGACCAATTGTAGATCGCTCGATTGCGATTGACGTTGTCCATCTTCTCGTATCTCCGAAGATGGTGTCGCTCGAATCGTGTCAATCCAAGCTTTACGGAACTCGAAATATTACGAGTTCGTCGGTATTTTCGGCTCTTCCTGCCCTTGTGTTGTGCCCGAGACTAATGTTCTGTATAACATTCAAAATCTCGTGATTAGCGCTAATGCACATCGGATTTCCAACATATGATTTCTCATCAGTTACAAGGGTCGTAGCTATTATCTCAAAGTTATTCATCCTAAACCTATCGCCTTGCAATTTGCACGAATGCATTTAGGCGTCATGCTTTCGCCTACTTTCTAAATTGATATCCACAAACTCACATTATACGCTCATGTGATAGTATTGCATTAACCGGCTAAAAGAATTCAACAAGTTAACAATACGCCTCACTCACTTACTTCTCGAACCATCATTGAACCAGCCACCGCCATCGGTGTTTCCTTATCTTCAGCGGTTTGAGTACACTCAAACACTGACCCCAGACAACGGCTTGTTTCAGTTTCGGGACCCAAGCAGCGCTGCGTCACCGGACAAATACGTCGACGACTGTACACGCCCCAACCACACGTGGCGGAACATTCAGACCACGCGCTCCAGTCAGACCAAATCAGATTGGTGGGAATGATTTCACATCTAGTGCCGAGATAGCCGTGACGACAAATGCACCTGCAAGATTGCGCAATGACACATGTTAAATACTCTAACTTTCTTCCCCTACTGATCAAAATAGCAATGTGTTTCATGGTAATCAAACGAATATCTTCGAATTCATTCACTAAACTTGATTGAATATTTTGAATCTCGAAAGATTCCCCTTACGAAATATAATCCATTATGGAGTTCGATATTGAGGGCTTTAAAATTCGTGAATCTTGAAAATGCATCGTTTTAGTCACTCGCTTAGATATTCTCTAGCCATATTGCTTGGCTTACGTGAGATACACTTGGCATATTTCCAGTAGCGAGGATCACAGGATATCGTTGCAATGCAGTGAATAACTAATAATAATAATAGTACATACACCTATCTGAAAGGTCAACATATTTGTGAATATTAAAAAGATTAAACATAGCTTTACGTGGGATACTCAATGAAATCATAGACCACCATTTACCGAGATCAAACATTCCACACATTCACGCACCTGTAACCAATGGGATCCGTCGAATGTACCGCCACTTCTGCATCTGTCATGTCCAAATCGACACATTCCCCGCCATTTAAACAAGGATAGGTTAGTTCTTTGCACTCATCAATATTCACACATTCCGGGTTCTTGTAACTGTGACTACGAGTCCCGGGCGGGCATGCGCATGTGTAACCTTTCAGTTTGTTGCTCGGGTTACGCATACATGGGTAAGGGGAGCAGTGACTGTCGGAGGAGGAACACGGATCCCGTGGGGTCTGAGAAATGCATGTGGATATGAAAGGAGTCTCAAGATTCTAGGCTTGTGTGATATATGATTGACGGTTTCACGTGAATTGAAAACGGAAGACGAAGTTTATTAAGGATTGAACGAGGTTGAGAATTTGCATTATTTGAACAAAATTACATGTTATCCAAATGAGCTACCGATATTTTTATGGGTGGACCTATGAGTATATGGAAGAAAAACGAAAGACAACTAACCTCTCGAGTTCACGAAATGTTTCATCTTTTTCGGGTTTAGCAAATAGGTAAATCAAGGGAAATGATCTAGGTAATGTGTTGCTTACATCGTCCGCACTTACACAGTACTACCGGTTTCTGGCTGTTTGCCGTCATCCAATGGCGACTGTAAGATCAGATTCATGGAGCTTTGAAAATAATGTAAATTTGAAAGGATAAATAAAAATATCCCACTTAAACTAGGTATATGCAATCCTCCGGACTCGTACTGAATTTGCCGATCTGATTTACCAGGGCATTATCGAAAATGTCCATTTCAAGGCTAATCGCAAACATTTTACATTCAAATTTTCAAGATATTATGAAAACAAGCAGACACTTTCACCTATATGAGAAAGACAAGAAAAACAGAAACAGGTAAACTGTGAAAATTAAATGCAGCGGGGAGAAGTTTCATCAGCTTGGTCTACGTGATCCCATTTGGTCCATCACAGAATTCAAATCTCGGTGTCTGGATGTCAGGTCTCCTCGTGCTTGGAAACCATTTACATAAAGTTAGTGATTAGGCATGCCAAACACCTTACCCCGTCATGGTACGGAATATTCAATTGAACATGAGAAGCATGGCCGCATATCATATTGAACTCCTTGATAAATTTATCATCGTACAACATTTCTTTTACATGAATCATGCATTTGACATTTGGAGAGTGAATGTCCAAACTAATTACAAAAATGTCGATCTTCCCAGTGTCTCAATGTTTTAGTATATATTTATTATCCTTATACAAATATTCTATGGTGTTGTACAATTAAAAGCTTTTTATACCATACATTCTTGCATCTTGAACATTAACACTACAAGATCTTACACAGCATTGCATACCGAGTGACATCAAGTTGACCTTCAAAATGCATCACACCGAAAATCACTCTCCTAATAATTAGGTAATGCCCGAGGAGCTTATTCAAACACGTAATCATTCAAGGGTTTGACACCTCCACGTTTTCGAATGAATAACCGTCCTAGCAAAAATACTATTCTAGCATTTTGCTTGCAGGGGCGACACATCATGAAAGCTATGATAGCGTATTCTGTAAAACGTTTTGGGGTAGTATGTCAATCAACGTTGGTTACAAATTTCACCTGTCCGTGGTTTGCGATAGGAACTCTATGTTGTTGCACACTCCCTACGACGCATTTCATTTATACGTTCTGCATTAATAGCCAATGGGATATCGTGTATCGAAGTGGATCAGTTTCACGTGAACGCGGCCAAGGTCAGATGAAAACGCAGATCATGGGTAAAAGTGATGACCGAAACGGGGTTTGTGACGCACAACTCAAGCAAACATAGATATGTCGTTCAAGTTCATGTGTGCAAATCATCGGTACGGGTGGTCGTTATAGAACAATTTGGTTCTACTGTAGCAGACCAGTGTATCTACCAATTCATTATTGTACACTTCTATTTACTCTACATTTCGCTAATATGCGATTCGAAAGTCTATCTGCAATACGTGTACACTGATCGATCTTCACCGCCCGGCCAGTGACATCGACCAGTTTTGAAATATAAAAAAATGGAGCGAAGCAACTAACAACGGGGTATCGAAGACAATAACATCAACAGGCAGCTCCTTTTTCTTCAAACTTGAATGTACGCCGCCACTCCAAAAGTTAAGGTTCGGAATACGAGCGTTGTTCTGGGAGCCGAGACAAGAAGGGTTGAAAAGACGAAGACGGGGCTAGAACGCAGTCGTCATAAAACACCACTAGTGCCTAACCAACTACCAATGATATACAACAGTGGCTTCGAAGTTCAAGCTTCGTGTAACATTTTTTCACCGTTTCGTGGCATAAAGATCCTGATCGTGCAGTCCCTGCCTGTCGAGTTCAAACAACACGAAGCCGGTGTGTATGATGGAGAAAGACATGAAAATAGGGATCTGAATTTCAAAAAAATTATGATTGAATATCAAACACAATTTAAACAATTATATTTTAACAACAGTACTAACCACTAGGTTTGGGAGATTTATTGCCGGCTGCAGGCTTTCAACATAACACAGAATGTCACGCCTCACAAAAATGTTTTTAACACGAGATTCACACCATACCTAGATACATAATGGCTACGAACAATCTTAGAAAATTAATTGGTATAACCTAGCTTCAAGTCACGTTTGTGGGATAAATCACTAACTCATTGTTTACTCATTCAGAGACTATGGATGTGCCAAACTTTCACTTGACCAGAGAGAGTATTTCCGGTTTGGCATTGAAACTCGTCTAAATGACTATGTGCGGAACAATAATTATCACATTTATTTGAAAATATTCGAGACCGATCATGAAAATAAATTTTGCAATGAATCGGTTATAGTAAGTTTTTGGTAACGTTTCGCTTCTGAACACAGAAGCTTCGTCAGACCAAGGGTGTCGGTACGAACAGTGTTCAGGTTTAAATGGCATTCTCTTGACCAATCCTGAGTTATCTAAGCTAGACAGGGAAGATTAAGATAATTGATCACACCCCCTAATTGCTGTGTTCAACCCTAATTGTTTATTAATTGTACAGGTCAGCGTCTGCCGACACACTGCTTACGTAATCATGTGCGTATTAGGTGTGATGTTCGTTAATTCTTATCCGGTGCAGAACCGAACGTCAGATAGTTGAGATATCCGCCCCATCCACCTTGTTCACCACATTCGCCCCAGCCTTTGTTATTTCAACAGCCTCGGCGTGAAGTATTTCCCTATAAGATTTCACACCGCGTCTTATCACTCACGTTATCAAGATCTACGCTGTGTCCAGTGTCTAGCATGTGTTCAGCTAGGGCCTGTGCAATTAATAAACAATTAGAGATGAACACAGCAATTAGGAGGTGTTATGAATTATCTTGATCTCCTCTTTCTAGCTTAGAGAACTCAGGATTGGTCAAGAGAATGCCATTTAAACCTGAACACTGTTCGTACCGACACCCATTTTCTGACGAAGCTTCTGTGTTCAGAAGCGAAACGTTACCAAATCTTACTATAACCGATTCATTGTAAACTTTATTTTCATAATTATCACATTTGTTTATTAGTAAATTGGAATTCAGATGCAATTTCACGACTCACTTCACACATTGGTCCTTGCCACGCTGGTAGACAATGGCATCGATGTCGCATCTCGGAACTGTTCTCCAGAGCATTTGAAATTGGTTCGCATGTGCCACCGTTATAACAACTTTATTCACAGAAATTGATTCAATATTATGTCGGGAATATTGAAAAAACGCTATCTTAAAAAGCTGCGTAATCCAACAGAAAATTTAACCTTTTCCTCGCCAATTAGATTACTTTATCCAGTAAAAATTCCACAGAACAAACCATTTCCTACAAAGGGTCTTCACGAGAATGGATATGCTAAACTCTCGGACTCACCATTATGCACCGTCGGTACCCCATTCACGCCTAAACAGTAAAATGAATTTTATTTTGACCATATCCATTTTACTTAAAACAGGTTATTTTCTACTGTTACCCACTCACTAGCTTGTCTGATTTTAAAACTAAATTGGACGAGCTTTTTTCGAATCATTCGTTTATCGAGTCTTAACACACTATGTATGTTCTTTTCGCCGACGATGTAAGAATATGGGCGAAGGTCAACTCTGTTGTGGATTGCATAGTTTCACAAACAGACTTAAATAAGCTGCACCAGTGATCAATTCAAAACAAGCTGCCCCTCAACTTCCGCAAGTGCAAAATGTTTCAAGTTGGGAAGCATATACCTTTCTCGTACATACTTGGCAGTAAAACTCTCGAGTGGAGCATATCGCAGAAAGATCTCTGTATCTGGGTGTGCGGAAATGTGATAAATAGCCTGCAGTGTGAAACAGTCTATAAGCGTATTCAGCTTACTCAGGCAAATTTTCGAACGTTTCCCACTGAATTTATGGTCAAAGATACTCAATACATACATACATCCAGTTGTGGACTATACAGTGCAAGCTTGGACATCATGGGTGGAAAAAGACATCTCGCTCATCCGAAAGGTTTATCGTAATGCAACTAAAATGTTTACTGGATTGCATAATCTACCCCTTGAGCAGCGACTGCTTAGACTTGGATTGTGCACCTTCGAGCGCAGACACATCCGAGCTGACCTAATCCTGACATGCCAAGTAATCCATACGGGGTCCCACCTACTCAGACACCCATTTACAATTGGTTCCAATCTCCCGACCAACAGTCACAATGTGACCCTTCAAATCCCACCTTCCCGATTAAACTGTCGACGCAACTTTTACGTAGTAGGTGTATGCCTTTTGTGGAACAGCTTACCGCCAAAAATTGTTTCCTCATCAAACGAATTGATCTTCAAACAAATGTTACGATCTTTTATGTCGAATAATAATGTGTTGGCCCCAATTCACTGAAATCCCTTAGTGACTCCTTCTTACACACACATGCTTGGAAAAACAAATAACCCAAACATATATTTCCGATCGAAATGTCCTCTCTCCATGTCAAAATTGGAACTATGTTTACTCCTCATTGGAAGCACATGGACGGAAACATTAAAGTAACGATTTGTTTAACTTTCATGCAGATATCCAGTGGTTGTTGTACAGCTATTTGCTTTTTCTCCCATAAATCTTGAATCTTGAAAATATTACAAATTTCTCATTATCTACATTTCAACTATTATCATCCTGTGGTTGTTCTCGAGTTTTATACATTTTGGGCAATTAAACACTTTGCATTTACTTGAATTAGCTGGAGCTTCGGAATCTCTATGAGGTAAACCAGCGAACAGTTGCTAACAAGGGCTAGTCGATCTTTGGATTTGATTCACTTAGCGATGCTTCAATTTAGATGGCATGGTGTTTCGTATCCAGATCTGAACTTGATTCACGTGAGATTCACGTAGAAACTCAATAATAAATGTTACTGAATAATATCTTTCGGACACCAATATCCGTATCCGAATTTGGTGGGTGGTAGCTTCTGTTGAAGAACGAAGCAGCACTGGAACTCGATAAGTGTTTGATTATTGTACACATCAAGTGGATACAATTTGGTCAGTATAGCGTGGGCTTGAAGCATAGGATGAAAGGCGATGTCAGTAATTACTAAATTAAGGCTATGGTCTCATCCTGCGTGTTCCAGACAGGTTATTATTCAACTTATCGAGTTGTTTGAAGTATATACATACGTGTTAAACATGAACAGACACAGCGAAATGGGTTTGTACACTAACTCGTTTTGTTTACAAATTTTTGGCAGAATATTGCAACGGTGTTCGGTCATGTTGTACCCGTAGCCTCGAATGCATCCACAACGATAATTCCAATTGTAGACTGAACCGAGTTTTCCGCGTGCTCTGTACGGAATTTTCAGAGCCATCGATTCATCCGGTATGGGGTAACACTCGCCGGTACTGTAAGGTATATGCGAGCACGCTTTGCTGTTGAAGCAGGGATTTGGGCAGAACAAATTTGTTTGCTGAAAAGAATGTGCTCATTGTGGGAATCGATAGTACACAGAAAATGGAGCGTGCCATGAGGTTGAAATAGCTCAGCTTGCTTTTTTCTAATAGTAGTTATTCACAAATGTGGCTCCAATAAAATGAAGCGGTACATATGATGTTGTGGATGGGAAAAGTCCATTAGCGAGGAGTGCTAATCACGATGTTTCAATTGAGATGCATACCAGCACCCTCCGTGCAACACAAGAGCAGGAAGGCCGAAAGCGACAGGCGTGAAACCATAATAATTCTGCTTTCGGAGGGATCGCACGAGAACAGTTTCAGCGACAACATCCTTGAACAACGTCTGCCACATTTCAACGATATGCCATCCGTCAAGCTCGGCCAGACGAGCTAATCGTGAGGAGGGCTTGAAGTGAAATGGTTGGCACGAACTCTATTCACAAATAATTGGCAACCGGTACATCGATAAATCGAGTACAATATCAATGTGATTTGCCTATATAATATGGATGTGCGGTTTATTATGGTGCTCACATCCCAGCACTTACAGTTACGAACCATATTCGACAGTGGCATTGAGAATGTGTCAAATTTTGTTATTTGACATGTGCGTAATAATCGCCAACTCCGCCAAGGACGGTCCCAAGCCCGTCTGAGAAAGGAGGAGGGTTGGGTTTAGGGCTAGCAACCCTATCCCGTAAAACCTACATTGCTACGGAAACGATGACAACAGATCCGTGGTTCGGTCATGTCTGCAGGATGGATCCCAGTTCGCATACGAAGGTAGCCATGCACTGGCATCCGCATGGTAAACGAAAAAGGGGACGGCCCAAGGAAACTTGGCGCAGAACGTTGTAACGCGAACTACATGCACAAGGATTCACGGTGCAGACGGTAACGGAAGCAGCGACAGACCGGAACCACTGGCGT